>CM059810.1:44109192-44144192 GCA_030435695.1 Brachymystax lenok tsinlingensis
TGTGTGTGTGTGTGTATGTATGTATGTATGTATGTATGTGTGCATGTGTGTGTGTGTGCGTGCATGCGTTTGTGTTTGCGTGTGTGTGTGCGTGCGTGTGTGTGTGTGCGTTTGTGTGTGTGTGTGTGTGTGTATGTGTGTGTGTGTGTTTGCGTTTGTGTGTGTGTGCGTGCGTGTGTGTTTGTGTGTGTGCGTGCGTGTGTCCTCTGTCACACTGCAGTGGACATGTACAGTCAGGTGGACAGGGCCTTCCAATTACAGCAAGCTTATGTCACAAATGGCGCCCTATTTCCTTTTTGTTTTACTACTTTTGACCAGGGCCCATGGTTAACGGTAGTGCATTATATAGGAATAGGATGCCATTTTGGACGCATTCCAGGTGTTGCAGTGGATTGACGACTCCGTACGTGACAGGTTCTATTTCCTTGTATGACGGTTCTATTTCCTTGTATGACGGTTCTATTTCCTTGTATGACGGTTCTATTTCCTTGTATGACGGTTCTATTTCCTTGTATGACGGTTCTATTTCCTTGTATGCTTTTAGACAGGGTGTGAGTTCCTTCCGAAATCAGGTAAATAAACGTAAATAGTGTGATCCAACGTGCCGAGCCCGGATTGATTAAGGGCTCTATTCAATCAGATCCGCTTTAACCGGCATCCGCATAGCGGTTGTTATAGCGGTCGTCATAGCGGTTGTTATAGCGGTTGTTATAGCGGTTGTTATAGCGGTCGTTATAGCGGTTGTTATAGCGGTCGTCATAGCGGTTGTTATAGCGGTCGTCATAGCGGTCGTTATAGCGGTTGTTATAGCGGTTGTTATAGCGGTCGTCATAGCGGTCGTCATAGCGGTCGTCATAGCGGTCGTCATAGCGGTTGTTATAGCGGTTGTTATAGCGGTCGTCATAGCGGTCGTCATAGCGGTCGTCATAGTGGTTGTTATAGCGGTCGTCATAGCGGTTGTTATAGCGGTTGTTATAGCGGTTGTTATAGCGGTCGTCATAGCGGTTGTTATAGCGGTTGTTATAGCGGTCGTCATAGCGGTTGTTATAGCGGTCGTCATAGCGGTCGTCATAGCGGTTGTTATAGCGGTCGTCATAGCGGTCGTCATAGCGGTTGTTATAGCGGTCGTCATAGCGGTTGTCATAGCGGTTGTTATAGCGGTTGTTATAGCGGTCGTCATAGCGGTTGTTATAGCGGTTGTTATAGCGGTTGTTATAGCGGTCGTCATAGTGGTTGTTATAGCGGTCGTCATAGCGGTTGTTATAGCGGTTGTTATAGCGGTCGTCATAGTGGTTGTTATAGCGGTCGTCATAGCGGTTGTTATAGCGGTTGTTATAGCGGTCGTCATAGCGGTCGTTATAGCGGTTGTTATAGCGGTCGTCATAGCGGTTGTTATAGCGGTTGTTATAGCGGTCGTCATAGCGGTCGTTATAGCGGTCGTCATAGCGGTTGTTATAGCGGTTGTTATAGCGGTCGTCATAGCGGTTGTCATAGCGGTTGTTATAGTGGTTGTTATAGCGGTCGTCATAGCGGTCGTTATAGCGGTCGTCATAGCGGTTGTTATAGCGGTTGTTATAGCGGTCGTCATAGCGGTTGTCATAGCGGTTGTTATAGCGGTTGTTATAGCGGTTGTTATATCGGTTGTTATAGCGGTCGTCATAGCGGTTGTTATAGCGGTTGTCATATCGGTTGTTATAGCGGTTGTTATAGCGGTTGTTATAGCGGTGTCGGATGCGGACGTGCGTTAGAGCCGGGAAATCCAAAAGTGGCTCCCGGGCATTATACCTTAAGCGGACATTGCCATTGGCTGCATGGAGTCGCATTAACAGAAACCCAATGCAGCCTTGTGTACAAGTTTGAGCACTACTCTACACATAGATTAGGCTGATAGAAACCTCCATTATTTTGTAGCCTACACTTGCTCGTTCTTAACTGGGACGGGTGTGGCTTCCTGACATTGATCAAGAGCAGGCTGCTTACCGATTTGACAGCGCCAACGCAGTAACACCTCCGACACCGCCAAAACATCAGCTATGCGGGTGTCGGCTATCGCCGGTTAACGCTTGATCTGATTTTTAATCTAGGCCTGAATCATGGTACACCGCAGGGGTAGCAAACTGTCCAATTAGCATGCTTCACAGGTTTCAAGGACACCGGGTCAACCAAGGCCAAAACTTGATTTAGTCTAAGCCTTGGAAGTAAAAAGAGGAAAAAAAGGCTCAAAATAAGAATAAACAAATAGACGGAGGCGTAAGGTATTATCTGTGCTCCAACCCTAGCCTCGTCCTAGCACACTGATCTTGCAAGGTTATTGTTATGGAAATGTTGTACTCAATGTTCATAAACTGAACTTCAATTAAACAACTCCGTCTGTAACCCAGAATTTGTAAGATACTGGTTGAAAATGAAACGTACGGACGCCCAGTCTACAATGGTCAAATGTCAATGTTTTATTCAGAGGAGCTCCCAATTTACAATGGGAACACAGTCCTTTATATGTACATACAATTTAACTACACCCCGCTTTAGGCGGGCTGTGTTTTACATATTACAGCTTATCACTTCTAACAGCTTTCTGACCGTTTTCTGACCGTTTCTACCCCTCACTGGGTGGAGTAACCGTTTTCCTGTTATTGGTTTCACAGTTATAAACCGTCTGTCGGCAGTTCTCCTGTTCCTCTGTCATCTCAACTCCATCCTGCTTAGGTTGCAAAATAGTAACACGATGTCTTAGTCTTTTGAAAAGTTCTAGACCTATTCCTCTAACACCTATTACATATTTTTTCAGGGTTAAATATCATTACTTAAACATACAAATTCCCATATCAATTATATAAATATGTTTCCCTATATACGCAAGCTCTCAAGATCAGTGTGGTGGCACAGGGCTAGTCCACCCCTGCAGATGAGTATCAAACCTGACCCCATTCCTCCTTCCTCACCCTGGCAGCCCCATCCCGCCATCGTTCCTCTCATCCATCTTTCCCATTACAAGTCATTTAGCAGGGTGGGAAATCCATTGTTGCTCTGTTTATTTCCCCTCTGCCGGGGATAATGAAAGAGACCATCAGCGTTACTCGAGTGCCTCTCACCGCCGAGGCAATAAGTCACAAACAAGCATTAAACAAGTCACACAGTGCCATCGGGGCCAGCTGTGCTGTGCTAGGCTAGCCCTGTTGTTTACACACACACAGAACAGAGGAATCTATGGCCTGGCTTCCTGGACAAAGTCCTGGAAATTGTTCTTTGGAGATTCACCATAAATAAAAAAAACATTTTCTTCCAGGATTAGGCTTTATCTGGAATGGAGTGTGTGTTTGCACAGCCCGACTGCATGTACTACCCCAAGCTATAAATCTGGTTCGTTGTTGAGGAAGAGAGAGGGGGAGAGGGGGAGGGGGTGAGTGACAGCATCTGGCGTTGAGTGGCGAGCACACACTAATAGGCTTTCACCAGTGCACAGAGATGCATGGGCACACAGGTAAACACGAACACTCATAGACACACACACACTTGGGCAGGCCTCTCTGACGGACACTCTAACTAGATGGCAGTCCTACAGTACACCCCAGAGTCCTGGCTGCGGTTTACACAGGCAGCAGCAGTCCAGGACGCCACCTGTTCACTCCTCCGCCACTGACTCCACCCTCTCCTCTCTCGCTCTCTCCTCTCATCCAATTGTCATCTGTTTTTCTTTTTCCCTCTCCACCTCCACGTCTCGCTGTCTCTCCGCCAGCTTTCAGGAGGCACCAATTTAGCCTCTGACAGAGCAGGCCCCAGGCCAAAACATGCCACAGTGGCACTTAAAGTAGAGACGAGTCTTTTGCCGTGTACGTGTGTGTGTGTGTGTCTCCTCCATGTTGGAAGTCACACACTGCAGTGGACGTGTACAGTCAGGTGGACAGGGCCTTCCAATGACAGTAGGCTTGCATCCCAAATGACTTATGTCCCTATTCACTTCATAGTGAACTACTTTTGACCATGGCACATAGGGCTCTGGTCGAAAGTAGTGCACTTTATAGGAATATGGTACCATTTGGGATGCATTCCTGGTGTTGCAGTGGAACATGGGAAAGGAGGGTACCTGGTCAGTTGTACAACTGAATGCATTCAACCGGAAATGTGTCTTCCGCATTTAACCCAACCCCTCTCATTTAACCCAACCCCTCTCATTTAACCCAACCCCTCTCATTTAACCCAACCCCTCCCCCAGAGAGCAGTTGTTGTTGGGGTTTAACTGCCTTGCTCAAGGACAGACCGAGGGATTTCTTCACCTCGCCGGGCTCGGCCCAACGCTTGACGACTCCATATGTGGTGGGATCTATTTCCTTGTACGTTTTTAGACTGGAATTAAACACAAACAGTTTGTTCTAACATGCTACGCCTGGATTGATCAAATCATGATACACTGCAGAGTAGCAAACTGTTCAATTAGCATGCTTCACACTTATGCTTATGCACTTTTAAGGGTAACCAAGGACAACACTTGATTTATTCTTAGCCTTGGAAGTAAAAATATGAAGAAAAGGCAAACAATTAGATTGTACAAATAGATGTAGGCGTAAGGTATTATCTGTGGTCCACTCTTAGTCTCGTCCTAGCATACGGATCTTGCGAGGTTACGTAAATATGTTTCCCTATATACGCAAGCTCTCAAGATCAGTGTGGTGGCACAGGGCTGGTCCACCCCTGCAGATGAGTATCCTACCTGACCCCATTCCTCCTTCCTCACCCTGGCAGCCCCATCCCGCCATCGTTCCTCTCCACCATCTTTCCCATTACAAGTCATTTACCAGGGTGGGAAATCCATTGCTGCTCTAGTTATTTCCCCTCTGCCGGGATAATGAAAGAGACAATCAGCGTTAATCGAGTGCCTCTCACCGCAGAGGCGATAAGTCATAAACAAGCATTAAACAAGTTACACACCGTGCCATCGGGGCCAGCTGTGCTGTGCTAGGCTAGCCCTGTTGTTTACACACATAGAACAGAGGAATCTATGGCCTGGCTTCCTGGACAAGGATTAAGCCTAGTCCTGGAATAGAAATCATGGTCTATGGAGATTCACCATTGAAAGTATGTTGAATCCAGGACTAGGGTTAATCTGTGTATGGGAAACCAGCCCCGTGGGCCTACTTTCTGAATTTGACTATGGAACTGTTGATAGGTGGTATATTCACTAGACCAGGGTTGGTTGGTGTCAGTTCTATGTCAACTCAGTTTAGTTGGAAACTGATTTTATAAATTGGAATAAAACGCCCATCATTTTCAATTAGGGTTTATTCTAATAATTTCACTAAATTCTCAGTTAACTCCATGGTGTTGACTAGGTTCAAATGAATCATCCCTGTTGAATCCATCGACACTACGTCACAGAACAGTACATTACAGTACAGTACTGCACAGTAGAGCCTTGTCAAATATATGAATCACGGTTATTGATCTGTAAGTCAAGACATTTCATTCAAGTACAGTAAGTAAAGTAGTATAGTACAGTAAGTAAAGTAGCATAGTACAGTAAGTAAAGTAGTATAGTACAGTAAGTAAAGTAGTACAGTAAAGTAAGTAAAGTAGTATAGTACAGTAAGTAAAGTAGTACAGTACAGTAAGTAAAGTAGTATAGTACAGTAAGTAAAGTAGTACCGTAAAGTAAGTAAAGTAGTATAGTAGAGTAAGTAAAGTAGTACAGCAAAGTAAGTAAAGTAGTATAGTACAGTAAGTAAAGTAGTATAGTACAGTAAGTAAAGTAGTACAGTACAGTAAGAAAAAAGTAGTATAGTACAGTAAGTAAAGTAGTATAGTACAGTAAGTAAAGAAGTACAGTACAGTAAGTAAAGTAATAGTAAAGTAAAGTAGTAAGTAAAGTAGTATAGTACAGTAAGTAAAGTAGTATAGCACAGTAAGTAAAGTAGTATAGTACAGTAAGTGAAGTAGTATAGTACAGTAAGTAAAGTAGTACAGTAAAGTAATTAAAGTAGTATAGTACAGTATGTAAAGTAGTATAGTACAGTAAGTAGTACAGTAAAGTAAGACAATTAGTATAGTACAGTACGTAAAGTAATATAGTACAGTAAGTAAAGTAGTACAGTAAGTAAAGTAGTACAGTACAGTAAGTAAAGTAGTATAGTACAGTAAGTAAAGTAGTATAGTACAGTAAGTAAAGAAGTATAGTACAGTAAGTAAAGTAGTACAGTACAGTAAGTACAGCAAATGAATCATCCCTGTTGAATCCATCGACACTACGTCACAGAACAGTACATTACAGTACAGTACTGCACAGTAGAGCCTTGTCAAATATATGAATCACGGTTATTGATCTGTAAGTCAAGACATTTCATTCAAGTACAGTAAGTAAAGTAGTATAGTACAGTAAGTAAAGTAGCATAGTACAGTAAGTAAAGTAGTATAGTACAGTAAGTAAAGTAGTACAGTAAAGTAAGTAAAGTAGTAGTATAGTACAGTAAGTAAAGTAGTACAGTACAGTAAGTAAAGTAGTATAGTACAGTAAGTAAAGTAGTACCGTAAAGTAAGTAAAGTAGTATAGTAGAGTAAGTAAAGTAGTACAGCAAAGTAAGTAAAGTAGTATAGTACAGTAAGTAAAGTAGTATAGTACAGTAAGTAAAGTAGTACAGCACAGTAAGAAAAAAGTAGTATAGTACAGTAAGTAAAGTAGTATAGCACAGTAAGTAAAGAAGTACAGCACAGTAAGTAAAGTAATAGTAAAGTAAAGTAGTAAGTAAAGTAGTATAGTACAGTAGAGTAAAGTAGTATAGCACAGTAAGTAAAGTAGTATAGGTACAGTAAGTGAGTAGTATAGTACAGTAAGTAAAGTAGTACAGTAAAGCAGTAATTAAAGTAGTATAGTACAGTCGTAAAGTAGTATAGTACAGTAAGTAGTACAGTAAAGTAAGACAATTAGTATAGTACAGCACGTAAAGTAACATAGTACAGTAAGTAAAGTAGTACAGTAAGTAAAGTAGTACAGTACAGTAAGTAAAGTAGTATAGTACAGTAAGTAAAGTAGTATAGTACAGTAAGTAAAGAAGTATAGTACAGTAAGTAAAGTAGTACAGTACAGTAAGTAAAGTAGTATAGTACAGTAAGTGAAGTAGTATAGTACAGTAAGTAAAGAAGTACAGTAAATTAAGTAAAGTAGTATAGTACAGTAAGAAAAGTAGTACAGTAAGTAAAGTAAAGTAGCATAGTACAGTAAGTAAAGTAGTACAGTACAGTAAGTAAAGTAGTATAGCACAGTAAGTAAAGTAAAGTAGTATAGTACAGTAAGTAAAGTAGTATAGTACAGTAAGTAAAGTAGTACAGTAAAGTAAGTAAAGTAGTACAGTACAGTAAGTAGTACAGTAAAGTAAGAAAATTAGTATAGTACAGTACGTAAAGTAGTATAGTACAGTAAGTAAAGTGGTAAAGTAAAGTAAAGTAGTACAGTAAAGTAAGTAAAGTAGTATAGTACAGTAAGTAAAGTAGTATAGCACAGTAAGTAAAGTAGTGCAGTACAGTACAGTAAGTAAAGTAGTATAGTACAGTAAGTAAAGTAGTACAGTACAGTAAGTAAAGTAGTACAGTACAGTACAGTAAGTAAAGTAGTACAGTACAGTAAGTAAAGTAGTACAGTACAGTAAGTAAAGTAGTACAGTAAAGTAAGTAAAGTAGTATAGTACAGTAAGTAAAGTAGTACAGTAAGTAAAGTAAAGTAGTATAGTACAGTAAGTAAAGTAGTACAGTAAAGTAAGTAAAGTAGTATAGTACAGTAAGTAAAGTAGTACAGTAAGTAAAGTAGTACAGTAAGTAAAGTAAAGTAGTATAGTACAGTAAGTAAAGTAGTATAGTAAAGTAAGTAAAGTAGTACAGTACAGTAAGTAAAGTAGTATAGTATAGTAAGTAAAGTAGTAAAGTAAAGTAAAGTAAAGTAGTATAGTACAGTAAGTAAAGTAGTATAGTACAGTAAGTAAAGTAGTACAGTAAGTAAAGTAGTACAGTACAGTAAGTAGTACAGTACAGTACAGTACAGTGAAGAGTACATGTTCACATGTCCGGCCAACAGGATTAGTGCCTGTCTGGGAGATACTATACTGTACTACAGCGCTCCACAAAGTCACTTTGGGGGCTACCTAAAAAAAAGACAGTGGATGAATAATGATATGAATTCATAAGGATGTGTTCTCTCCTTATCTGAGGTTATTACAGGCTAATGAGAGTCAAACCACACTCGTGTAGGAGCCACTCGTCCCCAGTCCCCCTCCTGCCCTCTGTGAAATGAATATAAACTGCCTGACCCGCTCCTTTTCTTTTAAGGAAGAGAAAAAAAGAGCAAAGAAAAAAGCATGGGAATGTGTCCCGCTCAGTCAAAGGAGGAGATGTGTCGCACATTAAAACCTTCATGGGGTTTGGCTGCGGTTGCATGCTCAATTGATGCTGCTAATTGAAATGTAGAAGGGGGGGTTTGGGACTGACTCTGACCGGGGTCTTATTCCTCCTAACTATATTTCTCTTTGATGGAGGACTGTTTTCTTGCTTGTTCCTCCCCTCCTTGTGTTTTAGTGGCGGTGGTGTTTGTTAAATGCCGCCATGCACATCTGATCTGCACCATAAAGCACCTCTATTGATCCCTGGTGAACTTTATCCATCCCCCTCTCTCTATCTTCCTCTCCATCCTCCTCTCCACTCTCTTCATCGTCCTCTCCCTTTCTCCATCTCATCCTCCCCCTCCCTACAATCTACGGATTTCAGCTACATAACCCAGCGGAATGTACATATGAGAGAAAATACATAAAGAGGATTGAATATAGGATATATACTGTATGTTGTCATTTTTTTTATACAGCATCAAATCCAATCAACTAGACACAAAAACATCTATAGCTGAGTGTAGGCCACTTCAGTCCTCAGTCCTCATGTGTATGAAGAACTGTATCAAACAGTTGGCTTAGTCATATCCCATGTTTCCATGGTGTCCACTAGTACCTTTTCCATTCCTCTTCAATAGGGCTGACCCCATTTAGTCGACTGGACGATTGTTTGGTTCGATATGTTGTTGGTCGACCACAATTATTTTTTGTTGTTTGGCAGTGGCAAATGTATTTTTTAAAGTATGTGGCCACATTGTCTGATTCACGCTAGTCTGAGTGGACTAATCCATTGCGGAGGCCAACGGGGATGACACACCTGCATCACCAGTAGTAAATGTACCGTTAATTACCATAATTTCTAATCTCCAATGATTTTTTTGGTTCCGATAATTTCTGTTAATGCATTCAATATATTCTTATTACACTCTTTGTCATTGTAGGAGTGGACACGTTGTTCGGCAGAGCGCACAACCTAGGCTATACAAGTTTTTGGTTTATTTCATTCCAATTTGTTCATCGTCTTTTGTTTGGAGCACTCCTGAAGTAGGCCTAGGCTCCCTGGTTTGCACGCAAATGTAGGCTTATAAATGTCCCCGTTTGGGGATCTATCTGATACTATTTCTGATTGTCTTAACTCACCATCACTGTGGAGCTTCTCAAAGTCATTTTTATCTTCGCCTCAAAACAACAAGTAAACAAAGTCTGTTTTTACATCCATTGAGAATGACAATAGTGCCTCAACGTAGCCTATTTGAAACATCTGTCAAGCTCTCTCCCTTTCGCTAACAACTCAGCATCAAAGGGGCCTACCTGATTACTTGCGCAAATAGCCTACAGCTGTGTCTGTCTGTCCGGAGTTCACTGGTGCGGGAAACTCTGAGGGGCCAGTCTATTTTATACAATGTTGCTAGCGCCCAGCTTTGCCCAAACCTAGTTAATAGTTGATACACTGTTTCAAGTTCTTTGCAGACAGGCCATGCGTAGCCAATGTGATTTATAAGATATTTATTTTTCTCAGGATATTTTCTGCCT
The DNA here is from genome assembly GCA_030435695.1 of Brachymystax lenok tsinlingensis. NCBI lineage: Eukaryota > Metazoa > Chordata > Actinopteri > Salmoniformes > Salmonidae > Brachymystax > Brachymystax lenok. Next base: position 44,119,086 of record CM059810.1, read on the forward strand.
GCAGGCTGCAATGTTTTTATTTTTACGTCGGCTATTTTTACAGATTGGCAATAGACGTTACTATTAGATTTGTATAATTTTCATTTAGATATCATTCTGATTAACCACATGACAGTGATTTTGAGATATGAAGACTTTATTATAAATTAAATGAAACTGTTCCATGACAAATGTGCATATGAAAATCTTAACTGGCACGCAGATCAGTAGAAACGGTACGATATTTGAACTCCAAATTGAAAAGGTCGCCGACCCCGCTGGTGTAGCCCATTGTCGGCCACTTCAGGAGCTTAAAGGCAGAATCTGAGAAGACCAGCAGCAGCGGGAAGGGGAGGGTAGGGAAACCTTTTTCTTCTTCTTCTTCCGGGTTAGGCTATATTGATCTCTGACTCCCTCTTTAGTAATTAGTATGTCTTGATTTTGAATCGCAGTGCTTAAAGCATCAGACAACCTCAGTAGCCAACCTATAGCTGATTTTGCTACCATACAGAGTGCTGTTGGTCCTCCCCTTCCTCCTCTGAGGAGCCGCCACTGGTGTGTGTGTGTATGTGTGTGTGTGTGTGTGTGTGTGTACACTACGACCAACTCACCGGTCTCAGACAGCAGCTTGATAGACTCCAGGACGCGCTCAGTGTAAACGCCAGGCTCGTAGTTCTCCATCTCTGCGTTGATGATGTGAACAACGCGGGCCGCCCGACCTCTGATGGCGCCCGCCGTGCGGTCCAGGGTGTCCACGTCGCCTTCCTGCAGGGCGATGACGCACTTGTTCACGTCCTCCAGAATGTGGTTTTCTGTGGGGTAGAGATAAAGGGAGGGAGAGAGAGAGAGAGAGAGAGAGAGAGAGAGAGAGAGAGAGAGAGAGAGAGAGAGAGAGAGAGAGAGAGAGAAGGAGAGGCGACGGGGGTGGAGGGGGGTCAGTATGGTGTTCATTAGGCACAAACATGCTTCATGGGATGGCTTAGTAACTTGAGGGTCAACTCCTGTTTGATGAAAAAAAAGAGAAAGTCCAGATATCCCTAAAGCTCATTGCACAATCACTCTAACCCTTTCATTGACAAGAGTCCTTGTGGACTACAATATAGACAGTTGCCGAATGAGGTGGTAGTCCTTCAAAAGACTCTACCACAGAGTTTCCCAAACTCGGTCATCAGGACCCCAAGGGGTGCACGTGTAGGGTTTTTGCCCGTAACACTACACAGCTGATTCAAATCATCATAGCTGTATGATGAGTTGATTATTAGGGCAAAAACCAAACAAGCACCCCTTGGGGTCCTGATGACCGAGGTGGGGAAACAATGCTGCCATAACGGTGACCTGTACTGTGTGTGTGAACGTGTATGCTCACGTGTGTGTGTGTATCAGCATACTGTATGTGTGTGTGTGTGTGTGTGTCAGCATGTGTGTGTGTCCTCTTTTGAAAGTGATTCATTTTGAACCATGAACCTGTATTTGTCGCCTCTGTTACCCAGACTACAGTAGCATTATTAACATGCCCCATCAATGTAACACAGTGAGTGGGTGACCCCATCAAGGGCCTAAACAACCATTAATTTACTCGAGAAAGCATGTTTTTATCGTCCTGAAACTGTGTCAATAGCCCCCCCATACCCATTATGGCCTACACAACTTAAATCCCGTAAAAAGCAGAGAATATTGTGTTCAACCGTTGTATCTCCTAATGACTAAATCACTTAATTATCATGGTCATCTGTATTAAATTATATCACAGTCATCATCATTAGAAGCCATAGCGGTATCTACAGGAAAGCTTTCTCCTTTCTCTAAATGGGAGCAGAAACGCTGTCGGATAAATGCGTCTTTCGGTGGAAAAACACTGTACTTACCTATACACTGTACAAACGCACATATTCTACTTTGTCTCGGGCTGTATGTACAAAGCGCCTCAGAGGAGGAGTGCTGATCCAGGATCAGGCCCTCCCTGTCCATGTAATCTTTTTCATTTTAAACGAAAAAAGGGTAAAACTGATTCTTAATCAACCCTCCTACTCTGAGACATTTGATACACACGGCCCCAAGTGTCAAGAACTATTATACAATAAACAGTTAGAATCCGAGAGACTATATGTTGGTGGCAGTGGAGGCTGGTGGGAGAAGCTATAGGAGGACGGCTAATTGGAATGGCTGGAATGGAATTATTGAAACAGAGTCCAACATGTGGCACCGTTCCATTTATTCCATTCCAGCCATTACAATCTGCCCATCCTCCTATAGATCATCCCGCCAGCCTCCTCTGGTTGGTGGCTGCTCAGTTGCAACTAGTTTTAGTGTTAAAACGCACTTCATTTTAACAGTGTACAACATTGTACACTATTTTCTAATCTTTCCCCGATTCCATACCTGACACGGACAGGAAGTCATCCACAGAAGTGATATCGTCGACGGCCTCGGTGAGGATGCGCACCTGCTTCTCCCATTGGTCCTTGAACACGTCCATGTTGTCCTGGGCAACCTTGCTCTGGGGCCGAGCAGCCAGGGTGAGGGCCGCGTTGATCACCTGGGGGGGTAGAGAGTGAAGGTTGAGAGAAAAGGTGTGTATGTGTAGGACCACCAAAACTAAGGGTATCTCCAAATCCATTCCTGGAGTTTAAAAAAATATTTTTCCTTTATTTTACTAGGCAAGTCAGTTGAGAACTAATTCTTATTTTTAATGACGGCCTAGGAACAGTGGGTTAACTGCCTGTTCAGGGGGCAAAATGACAGATTTGTACCTTGTCAGCTCGGGGAATTGAACTTGCAACCTTTCGTTTACTAGTCCAACGCTCTAACCTTACAGTACAGTCTGCTTACAGTACAGGCCGTGCAGGGGGTTTTATTCTAGCTCAGCACTAACACATCTAATGAAGACAATCATACAATCGTTCTCCTTTCCAGACTGAAGACCATGTTAAGTGGAATCAGGCATGTTATTGCTGGGATAGATTATAACCTTGTAACTCTCCAAGACTCCTGACTTCAAACCCTTTACCTAGATTAAAAGACTGAAGTGCCTTCTAAGGAAACACGACTAGCTCGAGGCCATGACCAGGAACGTACTTCAACGATTAACACCCTTGCTATATACATTAGAGTAATTAAGTAAGTAAGAAGCCTTGCATGAGCCTCGGTACACCCGTTAGATAGAGTAGAGGATGTGAAATGGACCACATCAGCGGTAGAGTAGGCTATAGCACAGCAGTCAGTTTTCTTAAGCACATTAAAGGGATAGAAAATTACACGAACGTCAGTCTATAGTCTACAGACTATGTAAGACAGCAATCCATGATTTGGTTTTGTGTATGCTGTTTGGTCTATATGTCATTTTTGTAATGGGTGACGAGGGTTCTCTGGGTACATTTCCAGCAGATTGAACAGCAGGATCGTTTGGAAAACTGGATCGTCTTCATTGGAGAAGAAACATTGTTATTCCCAGGAATGAGAACCAATGATCTAACACATAGACAATGTTTCAGCCCTGCAAGTGTCCATCACATGGATAATATCCAGTTAATATATTCATGTTTATTCCACGACGAGTGGTGAAGCAATAGGCAGGGTGTCATTACAACTGTGGGCCTGTATGACTGACTAAACCAATCAGGATAATATATATATATTTTATTTTGTACATTTAAGTCAATTAGCAGACGCTCTTGCCCAGAGTCTCACAGGAAGCTAGGCGAGACAACCACAACTTCCCCCACCACCTTCTTATTTAAAAAAAACATCTCTCCAATTTTGATCTTGTCCCATCGCTGCAGGCACCCGGCCCAACACAAGGAGTCGCGATAAGCCAAGTAAAGCCTCCTTGTCCAAACCCTCCCCCTAACCCAGACAGCGCTGGACCAATTGTGCGCCGTTCCTATGGGACTCCCGACCACAGCCCTGGAATGAACTGTAGTGACGCCTCTAGTACTGCGATGCAGTGCCTTAGACTGCTGTGCCACTCGGGAGGCCCTTTATAGTTAAACATTTTTTTAACTAAAGTTTTGCCTTATTTTTTATACACGTATGGCGCTGTCAATTCATCCAGAACGTTTTGTAAAAGTCCATTAGCTTGTTAAAGCTTGGAAAACCAGGTAAAAAATATACATATTTTAAATACGCCTGAGGTAGGTTGAGCGGTTAAAGGCCGCGGCCCCTAAGCACATATGCAATCTCTGCCTGTGTGGGATTGAATCCTGGACCCACCAGCCTGTTCCGTGCATCTTTCTACCATTTCATATCTGTTTAAATCAGGGGAAAAAACACACATTTGAAAAAAAATTGAAAAAAGTGAATGAACCCATTTGCTTTTACAGTTTCTACTTTTAGCTCAATTAGCCTAAAAGAGACTCCGCTTAAAGAGTCTGATCAGGATTCCGGGTTTGACAGCCACTAATGATGCCTGGAATCAAGCAAAGCCAGATATCTAATACCCCCGGGGTCGCTCACGCTCAACACACACTCACTCATCTTACATCACCCTCCTTTCTCAGTTCTATTCCCTCTCTTTCTCTTGTCTTTAACACTCCCTGTCAAACCGACCTCCTGTCAAAACACAACATTCAAAAAAAATGCACTCGCACATCTGAGTCATCTTATTGCATGTGCGTGGGAATAATGTGATTACTTAGAAAGAAAAGACAAACTCGCACAACGCTCTTGCTAGTATCATGCTTTTTTTATTTAAGCTTACGCGTCGGCCTCTTGGCCTTCGGGCTTTTTCGAAAATGTCAAAACAACCATCTATTTTGCCCCCACTTTTCTTTGTGTCACTTATCCTCTATTGCTCGCCGCTTTTTCTATGTTGAGGCGTTGCCAAGGAAAAGCGACAGCTGGGAACTTAAAACTTGCAATCCCCTTTCAAAGTTTTCTAATGCTAGCCTTGACTCAGTGGAGGTCAGTTTATCAAAAAGTGGGTCTCGGTGGGGTGCAAGGTGGCTGCTTGTCGTGCCCCGGGTGAGTCTTCGAGAGGCTAGCACCTTGAATGTTAAGAACTGCCCCTTCCCTCAATCCCTCCTTCCTCTCCTTTCTTCACTTCCATTAGTGAGCGCAGGGTCCCCTGTGAAAATGCCCCGAACCTTAACCTTGGAAACAACATATCGATTGCCACCTACTCCTCTGTCAGACATCCAGAGGAAGGCCTCTCCGGGAGGCCAGAGCTTCCATCTGTATCTCTCTCCTATACCCTTCCCTCTCTCCTTCTCTTTCTCTCCTCCTCTATCTTTTTCTCTCTCCCTCCCAATCACTCTCTCTCTCTCTCTCTCTCTCTCTCTCTCTCTCTCTCTGCCTCTCTCTCTCTCTGCCTCTCTCTCTCTCTCTCTCTCTCTCTCTCTCTCTCTCTCTCTCTGCATTCCCTTTCTCTTTCTTGTTACCCACACAGAAGTAAGATGAAGAACGCTGCCTGTGCCCATACAAACTCGCCCGTCGGCAAAGTTTCGTACTAAAGTTTTACTACTCTACTCTTGCTCACCATGTACCATTACTGTGTGGGTTTTCTTTGATCATTGTTAAAAAGTTGGTTTTTAGAGTATAGTGATTCAGAGAGATATTTAATAATATATACTTACTCTCTATTCAATGGCACTTCCCAATGCACTCTCTTCCCAGTGGCATGGCAACAAATTGAAGAGCTCAACCGGGTAGTTCTTAATTTAACTAGGCAAGTCAGTTAAGAACAAATTCTTATTTTCAATGACGGCCTAGGAACAACTAACTGCCTTGTTCAAGGGCAGAACGACAGATGTGTACCTTGTCAGCTCGAGGATTATGAACTTGCAACCTTTCGGTTTCTAGTCCAACACTCGTACCACTAGGCTACCCTGCCGCCCCATCCAAAGGCTGGTGTTATTACCAGGGTCATGTTCAGTAGGGCGTAGCATCACAATCACATGTTGTAGTGGAAAAACAACAATTGGTTCAGGTAGTTACCCTCCACCCTGTTTCACTCATTTACAAAACGTATTTTCTCTCTCTACTGAACAGGATCTACGACATACAGTGAGGCGCTGCTTACCTGTGGGCAGAGGCTGTCGATCTGGGTGGCAGCCATGCGCACCAGCTTCACACCTTCCTCGTTGTTGGAGATGGAGCAGGCCAGGTTAGCCACCTACAACAAGAGAGAAGACACAAAGTCTTAGCTACTTTTTGGCATGTTCATTAGACAGTAACAAACGTCCGACAAAGCTCAATTCTTCAACGGGTATTCGAGACTCTGCCTGCTACAGGCATTTAATCATATTCTTTCTCTCACGATGCAAGTACCCTTGTTATTACTATTAGCGATGGTCTGCTAGCTTTCACCTGAAACCAAACACAATTTCCCCACTAACGCTCACACTGGTTAGCCTCTTATAATGTGCGCAGATAGTGATTCCTGAAGGAGGCTGTCTCCGCCACAGCCTTAACTCATGTCTGTAGCTATCTGTACCTACGGCGGGGGATTTAATGCTTGGCTAGGTAAGGCAATGTCGGGAGCAAAATATGTACCGGGGTTTAGGCTTGCTCATCTGTTCGATTGGTATTTGTTATTCCCCTGCGTTGAGACCTAGTGAGTGCCCCGCCCCCTCCATCCCTCTCTTTGTCTCTCTTCGTTGCTCTATAAATTCCCAAAAATATTTGAATTATTTAGATCACATATGGAGTATAATGTGAGTTTTCTCAAGTGCATATTTTTCTGAGAAAGAGGGAGAAATAAAGAAACTGAGAAAAATAAAGAGAGAGAGATTGGGGAATGGAAAGGCCAGCTTTCTTCTGTTCTACTGTGCTGACAGCACTACTGGTAAGATGGCAGCAGGGTGAGAGACTGTACTAAATTAATCCTTGTGTCCCACCCCTCTCCACTCTTCTACCACCCTTTACTCCTTCCCTCTCTCTCTCTCCCTCTCTCCTTCATTTCCCGAAAAATCACAGTTTTATTTTGAAAGGTGCTATCTAGAACCTAAAATGGTTTTTCGTCTCTCCTCATTGGAGAACCCTTTGAAGAAACACTTTTTGGTTACAGGTCCCTTTTGGTTCCAAATAGAATCCTTTTGTGTTCCATGTAGTACCCTTTCCACAGAGGGCTCTACATGGAACCAAAAGGCTTGTACCTAGAACCAAAAAGGGTTCTGCTATAGGGACTGCTATAGGTACCTTTTCTCTAAGAGTGTAAGGACTATAATGTGCATTTTCCACTGGACTAACTCAAGGGCATATTTCTCAGAGAAAAATAACAAGAGAGAGAGATTGGGCAATAGAAAGAACAGGTCGGCCAGCTTTCTTCTGTTCTACTCTGCTGGCAGCACTACTGTTAAGACGGTGGCAGGGTGAGAGACTGTACTAAATTAATCCAATGGCTGCTTTACAAAAACATAATTACCCGGAAATGTCAGAAAGGTACATGGAGAACTCTGCGTTAATTGGCAAAAGAGTGGCGGCCATATTGCCTAGGCCTTTTGCAATGGATTCCCTTCCATCAGAACCAAATGGATACGCCTAAATGGGCACCTGTAATGTGGCACAGTCGTGTATATAAAGAGTCTCAGTCATTAGTGGTGAAATACTCAGAGTGCCTTGAGGTTCATTACCGGAGATCCAGAGTGTGCTTAAATCATTAGCCCGGTTTATTGGTGCAAAAAGACGCTTCATTGTACAATTAGGATGCCAGATGGCCTTTCTGATGGAACACCTCTTCGGTTGAATTTTACGCCTGCGTATGTACAGAGGTACGCGCTCTCTCTCACTCTTTCTCTCCTACAACTAAAGGTAGTCTCTCTCGCTCTTTCTCTCCTACAACTAAAGGTAGTCTCTCTCGCTCTTTCTCTCCTACAACTAAAGGTAGTCTCTCTCGCTCTTTCTCTCCTACAACTAAAGGTAGTCTCTCTCGCTCTTTCTCTCCTACAACTAAAGGTAGTCTCTCGCTCTTTCTCTCCTACAACTAAAGGTAGTCTCTCTCGCTCTTTCTCTCCTACAACTAAAGGTAGTCTCTCTCGCTCTTTCTCTCCTACAACTAAAGGTAGTCTCTCGCTCTTTCTCTCCTACAACTAAAGGTAGTCTCTCTCGCTCTTTCTCTCCTACAACTAAAGGTAGTCTCTCGCTCTTTCTCTCCTACAACTAAAGGTAGTCTCTCTCTCTTTCTCTCCTACAACTAAAGGTAGTCTCTCTCGCTCTTTCTCTCCTACAACTAAAGGTAGTCTCTCGCTCTTTCTCTCCTACAACTAAAGGTAGTCTCTCTCGCTCTTTCTCTCCTACAGCTAAAGGTAGTCTCTCGCTCTTTCTCTCCTACAACTAAAGGTAGTCTCTCTCGCTCTTTCTCTCCTACAACTAAAGGTAGTCTCTCTCGCTCTTTCTCTCCTACAACTAAAGGTAGTCTCTCGCTCTTTCTCTCCTACAACTAAAGGTAGTCTCTCTCTCTTTCTCTCCTACAACTAAAGGTAGTCTCTCTCGCTCTTTCTCTCCTACAACTAAAGGTAGTCTCTCTCGCTCTTTCTCTCCTACAACTAAAGGTAGTCTCTCGCTCTTTCTCTCCTACAACTAAAGGTAGTCTCTCGCTCTTTCTCTCCTACAACTAAAGGTAGTCTCTCTCGCTCTTTCTCTCCTACAACTAAAGGTAGTCTCTCGCTCTTTCTCTCCTACAACTAAAGGTAGTCTCTCTCTCTTTCTCTCCTACAACTAAAGGTAGTCTCTCTCTCTTTCTCTCCTACAACTAAAGGTAGTCTCTCTCGCTCTTTCTCTCCTACAACTAAAGGTAGTCTCTCTCGCTCTTTCTCTCCTACAACTAAAGTTAGTCTCTCTCGCTCTTTCTCTCCTACAACTAAAGGTAGTCTCTCTCGCTCTTTCTCTCCTACAACTAAAGGTAGTCTCTCGCTCTTTCTCTCCTACAACTAAAGGTAGTCTCTCGCTCTTTCTCTCCTACAACTAAAGGTAGTCTCTCTCGCTCTTTCTCTCCTACAACTAAAGGTAGTCTCTCGCTCTTTCTCTCCTACAACTAAAGGTAGTCTCTCTCTCTTTCTCTCCTACAACTAAAGGTAGTCTCTCTCGCTCTTTCTCTCCTACAACTAAAGTTAGTCTCTCTCGCTCTTTCTCTCCTACAACTAAAGGTAGTCTCTCGCTCTTTCTCTCCTACAACTAAAGGTAGTCTCTCTCGCTCTTTCTCTCCTACAACTAAAGGTAGTCTCTCGCTCTTTCTCTCCTACAACTAAAGGTAGTCTCTCTCGCTCTTTCTCTCCTACAACTAAAGGTAGTCTCTCTCGCTCTTTCTCTCCTACAACTAAAGGTAGTCTCTCGCTCTTTCTCTCCTACAACTAAAGGTAGTCTCTCTCTCTTTCTCTCCTACAAGTAAAGGTAGTCTCTCTCGCTCTTTCTCTCCTACAACTAAAGGTAGTCTCTCTCTCTTTCTCTCCTACAACTAAAGGTAGTCTCTCGCTCTTTCTCTCCTACAACTAAAGGTAGTCTCTCTCGCTCTTTCTCTCCTACAACTAAAGGTAGTCTCTCTCTCTCTTTCTCTCCTACAACTAAAGGTAGTCTCTCTCTCTCTTTCTCTCCTACAACTAAAGGTAGTCTCTCTCGCTCTTTCTCTCCTACAACTAAAGGTAGTCTCTCGCTCTTTCTCTCCTACAACTAAAGGTAGTCTCTCTCTCTTTCTCTCCTACAAGTAAAGGTAGTCTCTCTCGCTCTTTCTCTCCTACAACTAAAGGTAGTCTCTCTCTCTTTCTCTCCTACAACTAAAGGTAGTCTCTCGCTCTTTCTCTCCTACAACTAAAGGTAGTCTCTCGCTCTTTCTCTCCTACAACTAAAGGTAGTCTCTCTCTCTCTTTCTCTCCTACAACTAAAGGTAGTCTCTCTCGCTCTTTCTCTCCTACAACTAAAGGTAGTCTCTCTCTCTTTCTCTCCTACAACTAAAGGTAGTCTCCCGCTCTTCTACCTTCACTTCACAACACGTCTTAGTGGTGACATCCCTCTCTTTCCTATCACGCCTACAACCAGACATTCATCAATTCATTCTCTTGCTTTTTCCTAGAGGTAGGCCTACTCTCTGTCATTCCTCCTGCTGTGGATTCCCAATGTCTCCACTAGCTGGGGGGGAGGAAGGGAAGAACCATGTGATTTTCTCTCTCTCTCTACACTATTTGCCCAGTTAACAATATACATATATATATTTTTTTCTTTTTAAACAGACCAATTAAAGATAGTCAATCCACTATGTTGGGAGTTTGATACACTCAGGGACGAGGCGACACACACACACACACACACACCGCGGACACACCGCACACACACACACACACACACACACACACACACACCGCACACACACACACACACACACGCACACACACACACACATACCACGCACACACCGCGCACACACACACACACCGCACACACACACACACACACCACGCACACACCGCGCACACACACACACACCGCACACACACACACACACACACACACACACACACACACACACACACACACACACACACACACTGCACCGGAGGCGCCACCGTGCTCATGTCACACACATTCACATTCTCTACCTCACTGTGTTTACTTTACGACGTTTCATTGTCATAACTGCCAAATTCTGAGTAATCAATCTAATGTTGCCCCAAAATGAATTAGGTTGGCAACACTATGGGAATACATTGAAGCTAAAAAGACAGATGCCTGTTGGCGGCTGGTACTGCCAAGACGTATCAACGCTCCTTTTGCTCACATGTCACTTTTTGAGGCAAATTGAGGTAAATCAAATCTGTGTTAGAAGATCCTTGCTCAAGGCCCTGTGTCTCCCTTTACCAGTGACAGCTTATGAGTGACTTGATGGATTGCACTCCTTTGTGTGAGTGAGTGCGTGTGTGAGGGAACACTGCTTAAAAGAAGCTACACCATGTAAACAATATTCCAACAAACTAAAAGCCTCTCCTTGTATCATATTGGCACAGAGAGTACTGTACCTTTGTACATAAATAAACCATATCTCGGTACCATACCTCCAGTTAAACCACATCTCTATACCATATCTCTGTACTATACCTCCAGTTAAACCACATCTCTATACCATATCTCTGTACTATTCCTCCTGTTAAACCACATCTCTATACCATATCTCTGTACTATTCCTCCAGTTAAACCACATCTCTATACCATATCTCTGTACTATTCCTCCTGTTAAACCACATCTCTATACCATATCTCGGTACCATACCTCCAGTTAAACCACATCTCTATACCATATCTCTGTACTATACCTCCTGTTAAACCACATCTCTATACCATATCTCTGAACCATACCTCCTGTTAAACCACATCTCTATACCATATCTCTGAACCATACCTCTAGCTAAACCACATCTCTATACCATATCTCTGTATTATACCCAGTTAAACCACATCTCTATACCATATCTCTGTACTATTCCTCCTGTTAAAACACATCTCTATTCCATATCTCTGTACTATACCTCTAGTTAAACCACATCTCTATACCATATCTCTGTACTATTCCTCCTGTTAAAACACATCTCCAGTGTGTTGGTCCCATGTGTTGGTCTAAGTGTTGGTCCCATGTTTCATGAGCTGAAATAAAAGATCCCAGAAATGTTCCATATATACAAAACGCTTATTTCTCTAAAATGTTGTGCACAAATGTGTTTACATCCCTGTTAGTGAGCATTTCTCCTTCGCCAAGATAATCCATCCACCTGACAGGTGTGGCATATCAAGAAGCTGATTAAACAGCATGATCATTACACTGGTGCACCTTGTGCTGGGGACAATAAAAGGCCACTCTAAAATGTACAGTTTTGTCACACAACACAATGCCACAGATGTCTGAAGTTTTGAGGGAGCATGCAATTAGCATGCTGACTGCAGGAATGTCCACCAGAGCTGTTTCCATATAATTTCATGTTAATTTCTCTACCATAAACCACCTCCAATGTTGTTTTAGAGAATTTGGCAGTACGCCCAACCGACCTCACAATCGTAGACAATGTGTGTGGCGTCGTGTCGGCAAGCGGTTTGCTGATGTCAACGTTGTGAACAGAGTGCCCCATGGTGGCGGTGGGATAATGGTATGGGAAGGCATAGACTACGGACAACGAACACAATTACATTTTATCGATGGCAATTTGAATGCACAAAAAATATCTTTCATTTCACTTTGACATTACGGAGTATTTTGTGTAGATCAATGACAAAAAAATTACAATTCAATTTTCAATTTCAATCCCACTTTGTAACGCAACAAAATGTGAAAAAGTTCAAGGGGGTGTATACTTTCTACAGGCAGTTGTCCCATCTGAGGCTGTGGGCCAGAGGCCCTTCCAAATGCTGTCCCTCTGCTCGGCTGGCCCTGTATGTCCTGTCTGTTTCTGCCTCTGTCTCTCCCTGTCTCTCTGTCTCTCTCTGTCTCTCTGTCTCTCCCTGTCTCTCTGTCTCTCCCTGTCTCTCTGTCTCTCCCTGTCTCTCTGTCTCTCCCTGTCTCTCTGTCTCTCCCTGTCTCTCCCTGTCTCTCTCTGTCTCTCCCTGTCTCTCTGTCTCTCCCTGTCTCTCTGTCTCTCCCTGTCTCCCTGTCTCTCCCTGTCTCCCTGTCTCTCCCTGTCTCTCCCTGTCTCTCTGTCTCTCCCTGTCTCTCCCTGTCTCTCTGTCTCTCCCTGTCTCTCTGTCTCTCCCTGTCTCTCCCTGTCTCTCCCTGTCTCTCTGTCTCTCTGTCTCTCTCTGGGACCCCAAACACTGCGAGCTGGACCTGAGCCAACACGCTATGTCCGGCCAAAACAAATAATTACATTTATCTAAAGAAGCGTGTGGGAGAAAGAGAGAGAGAAAGATAGAGAACTATTGATTTTGTTCTTTTGCTCTGATAATCACTTCAATTCTAATTTGTCGAAGGCTCCCTTCCCTGCATGCAGTCTGGAATCTACATTGTGGGTATTCCCAAGTACGTTGTCTCAATACCAAAGTAGCCTACTCAGTGCAGTACTGAACGCCTTAGAGCATGATTTTGTATCACTGCTATCAAAACCTAAGCATGGAAGGTGATAACTCATTGGAACTCTTATTGTGATCAAGCTTAACTTCTTTGGGAGCAGCGCACGAGGTGACCGTTTTGGAGAGCCTGGCGTGCGCAAAGTAAAATGCCTCCCATTCAGGCCCAGAAAATAGGATATGCACATATTTAGTACCATTGGATAGGAAACACTCTGAATTTTCTAAAAGTGTTAACATTTTGTCTGTGAGTATAACAGAACGGATATGGCAGGCGAAACTCCGAGGAATTTCGGTCCTGGAAAAAGTGGTTTTGACAGATTGCCTCATTTAGAACCCCTCCCTTATGAAAATGCCCATATAAGGGCATATGAATGCAGTACCTATCGCTTCCTCTGGATGTCAACAGTCTCGAAAAAGTGTTCTGATTCTTTTTAGATGCTTTTAGAGCAGAGAAGAAGACGAATAAGGAAGTGGCCACACAGATGTCAACAAGAGTAAAACACGCGTTCACGGCTGGCGCGTTCTTTGGTTTTTTCCTTTCTTATCGCCCAGTTTATATTCCGGTTGAAATATTATACTATTTATACATAAAAGTGTTCCTAAGGATACATTTAAAATTATGTTTGATTGTTCTTGGACAGGTTTATAGGTATAACTTGAACGAGTTCTCTTCACGTTTCAATGGAGGAGTCGACGCTATATTTTCTCATTATAACGCGCCAACCAAACAGAGATGTATGGATATAATACATTACTTTTTCTAACAAAAGAACCATGGATTGTCTTCGTTGGACACTTGGGAAGCCCTCAGCAGAAGTTCTTCAAAAGGTAATTGATTTGTTTTCGCTGTGAAATGTGTTATGTGTGAACCGTGATGGCTTATGAATTTATGGTAATGGGAAAAATATGTGGGGTGCTATCCTCAAACAATCAAATGTGGTGCTTTCACCTTTTTGAAATCTGACAACGCTGTGATATTGCCAAGAAGCAGAGCTTTTGATGACTATGAAACACTTGTATATTGATGCATGTTTAATAATTCAAATTTTGGATTTTGAATTTGGCGCCTTGCATTTCACCTGGTAGTGTCGGGAGTGGGGAGGTTTTAGAAACTTCAGAGTGTTTCCTATCCAATAGTACTAATTATGTGCATATCCTATTTTCTGAGCCTGAGTGGCAGACATTTTGCTTTGGGCACGCCAGACTCTCCAAAACCGTCACCTCACCTGCTGCTCCCTAAGAAGTTAAGCTTGAATATATCCAGGCTGTATCACAATTGGCCGGTGTAGGCCGTCATTGGAAATAAGAATTTGTTCTTAACTGACTTGCCTAGTTAAATAAAGGTTAAATAAAAAAAAATATATATAAATTAAGCAACTAATGTGTGCAGACACATACTCACAAAGCACCTCAGGGTAGCAGTGCCAATCTAGGATCCACAATGCCTTTTCAGCATTAAGAACAAGAGGGAGGACCAGCACTCTAGTGATGGGAATGAGTAATTGATTTCTTGAGTACTAGAATGAACATCAAAGCTTGATCTTTTAACCAGAGATAATACAAAAAAAAAATCAAATACTGTAAAGGTATTTGATGGAATGTTCTTTGTAGAACATTTTTCCGAACGGGAAATATTCTATCTTGAAGACAACGTTAATTTGCTTAGACTCCAGTGTTCCATTTGTACATGCGCATCTGCGGGGCACAATAAAGAATAATAAAAAACTAGCCAAGCATCACACTGTTTTTCTCCCTAAATACCCTTTTCCCTCGGTGTCTAATTCACTCAATTGGATTCCGACCGCTCACTCCACACACTCGTTCTGAGTGCACACACAAGCTGTTAGGCCTACAGAAATAAATGACTGTAAAAGCCTATCTAATTGATGGGATTACACAAGCTCCTGTTAGGCCTACAGAAATAAATGACTGTAAAAGCCTATCTAACTGATGGGATTACACAAGCTGTTAGGCCTACAGAAATAAATGACTGTAAAAGCCTATCTCTAACTGATGGGATTACACAAGATGTTAGGCCTACAGAAATAAATGACTGTAAAAGCCTATCTAACTGATGGGATTACACAAGCTGTTAGGCCTACAGAAATAAATTACTGTAAAAGCCTATCTCTAATTGATGGGATTACACAAACTGTTAGGCCTACAGAAATAAATGACTGTAAAAGCCTATCTAATTGATGGGATTACACAAGCTCCTGTTAGGCCTACAGAAATAAATGACTGTAAAAGCCTATCTAACTGATGGGATTACACAAGCTGTTAGGCCTACAGAAATAAATGACTGTAAAAGCCTATCTCTAACTGATGGGATTACACAAACTGTTAGGCCTACAGAAATAAATGACTGTAAAAGCCTATCTCTAATTGATGGGATTACACAAGCTGTTAGGCCTACAGAAATAAATGACTGTAAAAGCCTATCTCTAACTGATGGGATTACACAAGCTGTTAGGCCTACAGAAATAAATGACTGTAAAAGCCTATCTCTAACTGATGGGATTACACAAGCTCCTGTTAGGCCTACAGAAATAAATGACTGTAAAAGCCTATCTCTAACTGATGGGATTACACAAGCTCCTGTTAGGCCTACAGAAATAAATGACTGTAAAAGCCTATCTAACTGATGGGATTACACAAGCTGTTATGCCTACAGAAATAAATGACTGTAAAAGCCTATCTCTAACTGATGGGATTACACAAACTGTTAGGCCTACAGAAATAAATGACTGTAAAAGCCTATCTAACTGATGGGATTACACAAGCTCCTGTTAGGCCTACAGAAATAAATGACTGTAAAAGCCTATCTCTAACTGATGGGATTACACAAACTGTTAGGCCTACAGAAATAAATGACTGTAAAAGCCTATCTCTAACTGATGGGATTACACAAGCTCCTGTTAGGCCTACAGAAATAAATGACTGTAAAAGCCTATCTAACTGATGGGATACACAAGCTGTTAGGCCTACAGAAATAAATGACTGTAAAAGCCTATCTCTAACTGATGGGATTACACAAGCTGTTAGGCCTACAGAAATAAATGATTGTAAAAGCCTATCTCTAACTGATGGGATACACAAGCTGTTAGGCCTACAGAAATAAATGACTGTAAAAGCCTATCTCTAACTGATGGGATACACAAGCTGTTAGGCCTACAGAAATAAATGACTGTAAAAGCCTATCTAACTGATGGGATTACACAAACTGTTAGGCCTACAGAAATAAATGACTGTAAAAGCCTATCTCTAACTGATGGGATTACACAAGCTGTTAGGCCTACAGAAATAAATGACTGTAAAAGCCTATCTAACTGATGGGATTACACAAGCTGTTAGGCCTACAGAAATAAATGACTGTAAAAGCCTATCTAATTGATGGGATTACACAAACTCCATTCCTTGCCAAATGACGAATTTGTTTCATCACAAATTCAAAAATGGACTGGTTGATTGAAGTAGGAAAAAATGTGTTCCAACAGTAAGCAGCAGTTTTGAAATATTTAAGCGCGTCCCGTCTATTTTCCACCTAACTCTACGGGATCGGTGTCCCTATACCGGGACGGTTGAGCTAACATGCGCTAATGTGATTAGCATGACAGCTGTAAGTAACAGCAAACTTTCCAGGACATAGACATGTCTTATACGGGCAGAAAGCTTAAATTGTTGTTAATCTAACTGCACTGTCCAATTTACAGTAGCTATTACAGTGAAAAAATACCATGCTATTGTTTGAGGAGAGTGCACAACAACAACAAAATTATATCACGGCAACTGGTTTGATATATTCACCTCTGAAGGTAAATAATGCACTTACATTCAGTAATCTTGCTCTGATTGTGTCATCTTGAGGGTCCCAGAGATAAAATGTAGCATAGTTTTGTTTGATAAAATACATTTTTATATTCAAATGTAGGAACTGGGTTCTACAGTGTGAACCCATACTGTCTCTGGCTCCACACCCACCCTGCCCGGCCATCTAGATGTGTGAAAGCTAGTGTATACGCTAATGATCCATCATTATTAACATTCCTGGGAGTGTGTAAACTTACATTTTGTATTACCATATCATTTGTGTGTGTTCTCTAAAGTTATGTACTTGAAAATGTATCAATTGACCAATTCGGCACATTTGGGCAGACTTTATCAAAATATTGTCCAGTACTGCAATGCTTCACTGGATCAATCACACATTACAATCTAAATTGCACCTAAACTGCAATATTATATTATGGCCTTTCTCTTGCATTTCAAAGATGATAAAAAAAGAATAAAAAAACACTTTTTTTCTTTGTATTATCTTTTTTTCCAGATCTAATGTGTTATATTCTCCTACATTCATTTCACATTTCCACAAACTTCAAAGTGTTTCCTTTCAAATGGTATCAAGAATATGCATATGCTTGCTTCAGGTCCTGAGCTACGGGCAGTTAGATTTGGGTATGTCATTTTAGGCGAAGATTTAAAAAAGGGTGCGATCCTTAAGAGGATCTACTTTGCTACTTTACTAACTGCTAGTTCCATTTAGAATTGGTTAGCCTAGGCTATAACCTCCCCTAAACACTGACAGCTTCCACACTGCACATTTGCAAAAACATTAGTTGATAAAGACAAAAAGTGTATTTTCATCGGAATCATTAAGCATATGCCTACTCACCAAACAGATGTTCGCCAAATTAAGCCCCGTTTCAAATGATCACACTTTGTGAATAACTGTTCAAGGCATGAGATGCACTTCAGACTGGTAAATGTTTTCATTTGGAAAAAATACATTTTATTCTGTTATATTACATCATGTTTTTTTGGTTTTTTTTACTTTTTTTTGACTGAATATTTATGGGGCAATTTAGCAATTAGGATTTGTTATCTGTAATGGTTATGATAAATTAGGCATTGTTGCGATCTGTTGGCATATTTTTTTTCCAGTGTGAGTACTCGAACAGTCAAAAAAGGTCAAATGCCCTACCTTACAGCACTCCTGATTAAATCAGCACTCATTACCTTATTTGGAAGCTCAATGGGGCATCTCCACACAGGGGACAGTGCCCAGAGAAGCAACCCAGGATCTGTCTCTCTTTTTCCCCTGTCAGCAAGCCTAAACCCGCTGCCTCCTCCACCCCACCCGTCCTCCAATCCCTAGCTATTGCAAGGGAGGCAGATAAATCATACACCTCCTCTCCCTCGCTCTCTGGAACAATTAATGGACTTCCTGCGAGCCAAGGTGATGGGCTTAAGCAGGATTCAGAGACTCGGGATAGAGGAATGAGGCAGGAAGTGAGGAAAGAAAGGAGGAGGGAGAGAGGTAGGGGGGGAGGAGAGGGTGACGTTGAGTTATGTCACCCCAAACGGAAGCACTCTGTTCTATTAAAAGACCTTCTACTAGACGTTTCCTTGTTGAAGGGTGGGCTGGGAGCGTGGGTCCAGGGGGTTAGTGACAGGAGGTCTGTCCCTACCCTGTAAACACACACACACACACACACACACACACACACACACACACACACACACACACACACACACACACACACACACGTACACACAATCTCAGAATCCTGATAAATCTCCCTGTCAACACGAATGAGGGAGAACACTCGACGAGGGAATAGTACAGTATACAACACACAACCTGCTAAGTGCAGCCCCAGCACCACCCCTCCACCCCTCTCTCTCCCCCCCTGTACCCACCCTTTAAGAGGGGGAGAGATGCAAGACGTACGGGCCTCCACCCTGGAGAGATGGCAGGTAGTGTTTGTTTAAGTAATGTGGTGTCAACTCCCTCTGGTAGCCTTGTGCACGATAGGCTGGTGAGCAGAGAGGTGGAGGTTTTAAGGGTTAAGGGGGATTAAGGTGTTGGTCAAGATTGCGTGAAGTTCACATTCACGCGTGAATTATTACCGAACTAAAATATAAACGCAACATGTTAAGTGTTGGTCCCATGTTTCATGAGCTGAAATAAATAGATTCCAAGGAAACACATTTGTTAAAATCCCTGTTATTGAGCATTTCTCCTTTGCCAAGATAATCCATCCATCTGACAGGTGTGGCATATCAAGAAGCTGATTAAACAGCATGATCATTACAAAGGTGCACCTTGTGCTGGGGCCAATAAAAGTCCACTCTAAAATGCAGTTGTCGCACAACACAATGCCACAGATGTCTCAAGTTTTGAGGGAGCGTGCAATTGGCATGCTGACTGCAGGGATTTCCATTAGAGCTGTTGCCAGATAATTAAATCTTAATTTCTCTACCATAAGCAGTACGTACAACCTGCCTCACTACTGCAGACCACGTGTAACCATGCTAGCCCAGGACCTCCACATCCGGCTTCTTCACATGCGGGATCGTCTGAGACCAGCCACCCGGACAGCTGATGAAACTGTGGGTTTGCACAACTGAAGAATTTCTTAACAAACTGTCAGAGACTGTCTCAGTGGGCAAATGTTCACCTTCGATGGCTGGAGAACTGTGCTGGAGAACTGTGCTGGAGAACTGTGCTGGAGAACTGTGCTGGGGAACTGTGCTGGGGAACTGTGCTCTTCAGCGGTTTGCTGATGTCAACGTTTTGAACTAGAGTGCCCCATGGTGGCGGTGGGGTTTTGGTATGGTCAGGCATAAGCTACCGACAACGAACACAATTGCATTTCAATCGATGGCAATTTGAATGCACAGAGACACCATGATGAGATCCTGAGGCCCATTGTCGTGCCATTCATCTGCCGCCATCACCTCATTTATTAGCATGATAATGAACGGCCCCATGTCACAAGGATCTGTACACAACTCCTGGAAGCTTAAAATATCCCAGTTGTTCCATGGCCTGCATACTCAGACATGTCACCCATTGAGCATGTTCGGGATGCTCTGAATTGACATGTACAACAGTATGTTCCAGTTCCCGCCAAAATCCAGCAACTTTCGCACAGCCATTAAACAGGAGAGGGACAACATTCCACAACATCAACAGCCTGATTAAAAGGGCCTTGGTCAGGGAGGTGACCAAGAACCCAATGGTCATTCTGAAAGAGCTCTCGAGTTCCTCTGTGGAGATGGGAGAACCTTCCAGAAGGACAACCATCTCTGCAACACTCCACCAATCAGGCCTTTTTGGTAGAGTGGCCAGATGTAAGCCACTCTTCAGTAAAAGGCACATCACAGACCGCTTGGTGTTTGCCAAAAGGCACCTAAAGGACTCTCAGACCATGAGAAACCTGGCACCATCCCTATGGTGAATCATGGTGGTGGCAGCATCATACTGTGGGGATGTTTTTCAGCGGCAGGGACTGGGAGACTAGTCAGGATCAAGGGAAAGATGAACGGAGCAAAGTACAGGGAGATACTTGATGAAAACCTGCTCCAGAGCGCTCAGGACCTTAGACTGGGGCGAAGGTTCACCTTCCAACAGGACAACGACCCTAAGCACACAGCCAAGACAACGCAGGAGTGCCTTCGGGACAAGTCTCTAAGTGTTCTTGAATGGCCCAGCCAGAGCCGAGACTCAAACATCTCTAGAGACCTGAAAATAGCTTTACAGCAACACTCCCCATCCAACCTGACAGAGTTTGAGAGGATCAGCACAGAAAAATGGGAGAAACTCTTGTAGCTCCATACCAAAAAAGACTTGAGGCTGTAATCGCTGCCAAAGTTGCTTCAAGAAAGTACTGAGTAAAGGGTCTGAACTGATGTAAATGTGATATTTTTTTATTTTTTTATTTGTAATACATTTGCAAAATGTTCCACTACCCTTAAGGTGTTTGCCCATCTTCCCCATTATCCCCTGTGTATTTATACCTGTGTTCTCTGTTTGTCTGTTGCCAGTTCGTTTTGTTTCATCAAGCCCACCAGCGTTTCTACCCGTGCCCCTCTAGTTTCTGTTTTCTAGCTTTCCCAGTTTTTGACCATTCTGCCAGCCTTGACCCTGAGCCTGCCTGCTGTTCTGTACCTTGTCACACCACCCTGGATTACTGACCTCTGCCTGCCCTTGACCTGTCGTTTACCTGCCCCCTGTTTTTGTAATAAAATGTTGTTACTTCAAAACGGTCTGCATCTGGGTCTGTTCTCTTGACAGTAACAAAATGTGGAAAAGGGGAAAGGGTTTGAATGCCATCAATAAAATGCAATTGTGTTTGTTGTCCGCAGCTTATGCCTGCCCATACCATAACTCCACCGCCACCAGGGGGCACTCTGTTCACAACGTTGACTTCAGAAAACCGCTGAATACTTTCCCGAGGACAAATGCCCTCAAAGGATGATTCTTATAGCTTTATTTACTTGGCTTTGTAATAACATCAAGACTCATATTTGGATGCCGATGACAACTTAAAGCAACAAAAAATATGTTGGGATATAAAAAGTCAAATAGCGTTTGAAATAACCCTTTATTCTACCATTCTAAGGGTCTACTCCTTACAGTCTTATACTAAGTAATTCATATTAATATTTTATATTAATAATAGTACTCATATATTTCCATTACAAAAGCAAGTGGGTCAATGCAGTGACGGCAGAACTAGTGTAATCAAGTTAATATGAGTACTGCTATTATATGATATCAGTACTTGTTGCATTTCCAACTAAGTCCTGTCATCAACTGATTTCAGCCAGTGTATGGCTGTGGATTGAAAGCATTGTTTGAATGGAATATCGGCAGTTCATTTGACAAATTAATGGCTGGCTGGCTAGCTAGCTAGCTAACATACAGTTCAGATAAACCCTTCAAATTCATTATTTTACACAATAATTATCACAGCAGTGGCAAACCATGGTTGATCAACTGCCTGACCAAAATGGTTGACCTTTATCCAGTCATAAGAAGGTTCATGTCCATTCTAGTATTCAAATTCATAATCTCAGTATTTTTTGCTATCAATCCAGCTGTCCAACATCTCTTATACTCTAAATAAAATAACTGCAGGCCCTGCACACACACACACACACACACACTAGAGTCAGGAGAGCCACCAGCCCAGAGGCCAATCCTCTTCAGCTACACTGCACTAGAGCTCGTATGTCATCATCTTCTTCTCCTCCTACACATCTCACTTGTCTTTTATTCCATTTCTTCTTAGTCTGTCGGATTGACTAGTCCTGGGAGTTGAATAAGGTGAGGGGCTGGACTTAGCCTCTTTCTACTGCACCATCCATGGCTCTGTCCCTGAGCTGTAGCAATTGTGACTGTTGTGCTATAACCTCTGTGCTATAATCTCTCTCGCTCTCTCTCTCGCTCTCTCGCTCTCTCGCTCGCTCTCTCTCGCTCTCCCTCCCTCCCTCCCTCCCTCCCTCCCTCCCTCCCTGAGACAAAGCGGGCCCCAATAGTGTCTGACTGTAATGCACTAAGGACCCAGTTCCTAAATCACAATGAAGATGAGCTTAAAGTCGTTGTTCCCTAGGTGATGGGATGACTAATTCAGGGGGGAGGGACTGGGGTTGGGGAGATACACTCCTCTGCACACTCAGCGGACTGTGTTCAATGCCCTCACTCACACACACACAAATACGCACACAAACATGCACGCACGCGCACACATGCATGTGCAGGAACACACACATACACTTTGGCTAATCAAGATGGGCATTGAGGCGTTCTTCTGAGTTCCAAGAACACACACGCGCTCCACTGAGTCACGCTGGCTAACTAAGACCCTTATTCCCTGAGAAACCTGTGGTTCTGAAAACACACACACACACACACACATACACAAACACATGTGGCGCCATAATTAAGTCCTCTAAATGGTAAACAAAAGTCTGCAACAAAGGACTAAGCCAATAAACAGTGTGCCAACGACTGAGGCTGTGTCCTCTTGAGTCTTTTTTTTAAATGTCAGAAATCTCCTTGCAACAAGTGGATGGCAAGTGTGAAGAATGACTCGTGACTTTTGGTAGTGTGTGTGTGTGTGTGTGTGATAATAATACATAATATTTTTTATACCAGAGATGTATTATCATATTTATTATTTATCGCTGCAGTGTAGACAAAACTGCAAATCATCCCGGCGCTCCTCTCAGCAGAGAACCGAGCCACACCACAGAAAATAGATCCCAATCCCCTGCACGGTTGTCAAGGAGACAATGCAATGTTGCGGTACTCGTTGTACGTTGTTTTTCCAAAAAGGGCTTCCCAGAGCGTTGGATTCAAATAACCTCTTGAAGACACTTGACTAACTACCGAGGCACGTACCACCCATCATAATGAATAGGAAATAGTGAATGTGTTTTTGGAGCCATTCACTAAAGATCTCTCTCTCTCTCTCTTAACCATTGAGAAAGAAAGACACTGTGGTGAATGTGGCTATTCAAATCACCCACACTGGAATCAATATGCAATCTGGGCCGATATCTATTGTGTTGGCCCATCTGGAAAAACACTCATTGGAGCCACGACAAGGCTCTACATAAGAGCTGTGGAGAGGGAATGTACAGTGTGGCCATTGGTGTGGCCATTAGGGCCACAATGAATCACTACTGGTGCACAGCTCCATAGCCTATCCATAGACATGTAGGAGAGTTAAAATGGTTATTCCATCAAAATCCCAATTATTAGAATAGTACACAACGCAGAAAAGAACATCCAGGTTAAGGGTCAGTGGCCCAAGCCCGCAAACAGGAGGTTCTGGTACACACCCCAGGCCTGTATACGGCATTGACTAACAGAGCCTACTGAAGGATATATCTAGCCTAAGGGTTTGGCGCTAAGCTAACGCTAATGACCTTGACTAACTATCTCC
This sequence comes from Brachymystax lenok tsinlingensis, assembly GCA_030435695.1. NCBI lineage: Eukaryota > Metazoa > Chordata > Actinopteri > Salmoniformes > Salmonidae > Brachymystax > Brachymystax lenok. The sequence continues at coordinate 44,142,779 of CM059810.1, forward strand.
TCCACCTGTTTCTAAGCACAGTGGGGAAGCTATTGTATAGCATGAAACAAATCTCCTGTCTGTTCATGCGGTATTGAACATGCACGCACGCGCACATACACACACAGCATACAGTATATAGCATTCTATTCCACAGAGACACCACTGCTTCCACAGACACCGCTGCTTCCACAGACACCGCTGCTTCCACAGACACCGCTGCTTCCACAGACACCTCTGCTTCCACAGACACCTCTGCTTCCACAGACACCGCTGCTTCCACAGACACCGCTGCTTCCACAGACACCTCTGCTTCCACAGACACCTCTGCTTCCACAGACACCGCTGCTTCCACAGACACCTCTGCTTCCACAGACACCTCTGCTTCCACAGACACCGCTGCTTCCACAGACACCGCTGCTTCCACAGACACCACTGCTTCCACAGACATCATATGGATCATTTTGCTGTCCTCCTTAGCTTTCCATTTCACGTGTTTGCTACAGAGTTTACGTGTGGCTAGTTCACCCTGTCACCGGTGCTAAAAGTCAAGGACCAGCAACCCCCCCCCCTCCACTTCCTCCTCCTTCCACGTCGACAACTCACAAAAGCCTATTATCATTATACGACTTCACAACATTATTTATTTACATTGGAAGGCGGTAATACCTGAGAGAGGTCAGGGTAAAGGAGATGGGCATCAGGAGAATAATTCCCAGTATATTAAACTTTACTGAGCTCAACAAGGGACACGCTGAGGTAATTGAAAACAATATTAACAATCCATAAAGCATAGGCCGGACAGGAGCTGCTGCTTTTAGACTGAGTAGGGGACAACGCGGTGTGTGAAGTGAGTGAGTGAGTGTGTGTGTGTGTTCAGTTGTCCAATTAGACTCCTGGATATTGGATTATCTGGTTCACACTGGCGTGAGTGACAAAACAATGAAACTAAAAAGAGAGAAGAGGAGAGAGGGAAAAACAAATGTCCCAGGGGTAGAGGGCAACCCCTCTCCCTCTCTCCGAGCCAAGCAGTCGGTCTTGGCACGGAGGTTACAATTATGAAAATGGACATCTGTATCGTTCCCCTCGCTCGCCCGTCCCGGCACTCGCCCCATTTAAAAGCCACTGTTTCAAGAGAAACTATACATTTAAACCCGTTCACCGTAAAATCAGCGGCCCGCTGATTGTTGTTGGGACATCAGTCGCTTTGCCCGTTTGACCATAGTGTGAGGGATGAGGCGACTATTTTTAGAGCTATTTCGTCAGGATGATTCGTCGTCCATCCATCCGTATTTTCTCTCTCTCTCTCTCTCTCTCTCTCTCTCTCTCTCTCTCTCTCTCTCTCTCTCTCTCTCTCTCTCTCTCTCTCTCTCTCTCTCTCTCTCTCTCTCTCTCTCTCTCTCTCTCTCTCTCTCTCTCTCTCTCTCTCTCTCAG
>CM059810.1:44149192-44324192 GCA_030435695.1 Brachymystax lenok tsinlingensis
CATTTTCAACATATTCCAAATCTATACTAAACATGTGTTTCAGCGAGAACGAGAAAGCGCGTTGATGGACCGTGGGTGCTTTTGCTCATACATGGTGGTTTCTCCTTGCTGCGAGAAATCAAAGTTGTATGATTTGCCTGTCGGTTATACATAATTAATCTGCATCCATCTATGAGTTGTTTCTTTTACCTCTTAGAAGAAATAAGGCTCGACAATAGCATTAATTCTAACTGGTGCTCTCAGAGGGAAGGTGGTTTATGAAGACACAATCCTGGAGCTCCATTAGTTAAGAGTTCCCCTTCCACTGAGACCTCAAAACGTCCCCACAATTCACAAGGAATGTCAGTTCTGCTCAAAGGGTTCTCGTAATGCATGAAAGTACCAACAATGTCAGCTCCACACACAGCATCCTCATAATGCATGTCTAGTACCCACAATGTTCTCTGAACTGCCTAGACATCTGAAGCTATAAAAGACCATCGACCATGAACTCCCAGATCCCTACATTTGTTTTGGTTTTCAAAGCGACTTTGAGATTCTTGCTTGTAATGAAAAGCGCTATATAAAATACATGTAGAATTAATATCAGCTCTGCACACAACGTCCTGATAATGCACATAAGTCCCCGCAATGTCAGGATGACACACAACGTCCTCATAATGACAGTCTCTTCGGGGACCTAGTCTCCGGCATTACACCCACACTTTGGATTTTCATAAACTTATCAAGGTTTCTTTCTCTCAACCCGATGCCAGGCTTTCTTATGCTTTTGTTGTCGTTGAGGAAGGAGGCTGAGGAGAAGAGAAGCCGGTGGGGCAGAACTGACGCAAATAAATGTGCCGTCTGCTACTAGCAGCTGCTGATAGACGTGGGAGCGGAGACAGAGTGGGGGGGGAAACGCAGGGGCCCGGCAAGGCAAAACAAATGGAGTGATTAGGGCACCGGTTGGACACGGCGTGCAGGCAGGACACAGATAGCACCGTCTGCCATTACCCAAACACTGCAGGGGGGGGGAGCGCAGTCGCTTACAAACCCACGGGCACACACGTACGTGGGCAAAATCAGTCATGCACACGTGCGCGCATACACACACACACTCTCTCACACACACACACACACACACACACTCACACATTGCAGGCTGCACTATAGCATCACAAGGGACACCACTGTACCTTCCCCAATCAGGCCAGCTTCTACTGTACCTATGGAAGAGGGGTATGGATGATAGCTCACAATAAGGTGTCCTGTAATGAAATGGGTAGCCGGTGAGACATGCTGTCTAAAGGTTAAATAAAGGTTAATATACAGCCCACCCATTGGGTTATGAGATACATTTTATCACAATCTATATCCCCTCCCTGGTTACATTACTAATAGCACACACTTCCAGCACACACACACTCTCACACACTCTCACACACACACACACACACACAAACAGGCCGACAGGCATGCAGACACGCACACACGTACACTCACACACAGCATTCATCTTCTAACCCGATATTAGGCTGTTTTTAACCTTTACTTAACATGCCAAGGAGAGTGATGGAGTGCTGCATCAGATGACCTGGCCTCCACAGTCACCCAACCTCAACCGAATTGAGATGGTTTGGGATGAGTTGGACCGCAGAGTGAAGGAAAAGCAGCCAACAACTGCTCAGCATACAGTTGAAGTCTGACGTTTACATACACCTTAGCCAAATACATTTAAACTCAGTTTATCCACAATTCCTGACATTTAATTCTAGTAAAAATTCCCTGTCTTAGGTCAGTTAGGATCACCACTTTATTTAAAGAATGTGAAATGTCAGAATAATAGTAGAGAGAATGATTTATTTCAGCTTTTATTTCTTTCATCGCATTCACCGTGGATAAAAAGTTTACATACACTCAATTAGTATTTGGTAGCATTGCCTTTACATTGTTTAACTTGGGTCAAATGTTTCGGGTAGCCTTCCACAAGCTTCCCACAATAAGTTGGGTGAATTTTGGCCCATTCCTTCTGACAGAGCTGGTGTAACTGAGTCAGGTTTGTAGGCTTCCTAGCTCACACACGCTTTTTCAGTTCTGCCCACACATTTTCTATAGGATTGAGGTCAGGGCTTTGTGATGGCCACTCCAATACTTTGACTTTGTTGACTCTAAGCCATTTTGCCAGAACTTTGGAAGTATGCTTGGGGTCATTGTCCATTTGAAAGACTAACTTTAGCTTTAACTTCCTGACTGATGTCTTGAGATGTTGCTTCAATATATCCACATAATTTTCCTCCCTCATGATGCCATCTATTTTGTGAAGTGCACCAGTCCCTCTTGCAGCAAAGCACCCCCACAACATGATGCTGCCACCCCCATGGTTCACGGTTGGGATGGAGTTCTTCGGCTTGCAAGCCTCCCCTTTTTCCTCCAAACATAACGATGGTCATTATGGCCAAACAGTTCTATTTAAAAAAAAGTTTATGGCGGTTTTGGAGCAGTGGCTTCTTCCTTGCTGAGCGGCCTTTCAGGTTATGTCGATATAGGACTCGTTATGTCGATATAGGACTCGATATAGGACTTACTGTGGATATAGATACTTTTGTACCTGTTTCCTCCAGCATCTTCACAAGGTCCTTTGCTGTTGTTCTGGGATTGATTTGAATGAGTAGGTGTGTCGAAGCTTTTGACTGGTACTGTAGATGCAGGCACACACGTAAGCACACAAGCCAACTGACACAAGGTAATGTTTGTCATGCTGTCCAGTACTGATGAGAAATTAGACTCTATTCAGTCCAAGAATAAAGGCCCTAATCTAAATGAAACCAAAAACACCACTCTTCTAGCACAGTGATATTGGATATGTGGACTCACGCAGTTCACAAAGCTATGTAGTGTGAAGGCTGTCGATTCTTAACATGGCCTTGCTATGAGAATGCTGTCGATTCTTAACATGGCCTTGCTATGAGAATGCTGTCGATTCTTAACATGGCCTTGCTATGAGAATGCTGTCGATTCTTAACATGGCCTTGCTATGAGAATGCTGTCGATTCTTAACATGGCTGTTGTCAAAATATTGCTACTGACAATTACTGATTTTGAGTAGAATGTGGAGTCACAATATCATTAGGTGTCATGGATCCCCCCCCCCCGGGACTGATGCTCATTCTGTTCACCAGTTCCGGAGGTCTACGTCACCGGCTTTCTAGGCTTCACTGAACGGGATTCATTATCGTTAACCCCGGACTGTCTTGTCTGATTACACACACCTGGTTCCCTTTTCCCCTGATTAGTATGTTATATATGTGCCCTCTGTTCCCTCTGTCTCTGTGGGTTATTGTTCCCATGTCCGTTGGTGGTGTGAGTACCTACGCGTTGGTGCAGCTGTTCTGCTGCGTGCTTTATATATTGTGTATTACGGGTATCGTCCCGTGTCGTTCAACGAGGTTTACCCTCGCTCTTTTGTTTGGGTACAGCCCAGTGTTTTTGTTTACGTGTTTGTTTTGGGAGTATTAAAAAAAAACGTATTGTGTATTCCTGCGCCTGTCTCCAAAAATCCTTTTGTACCAGGTTAGTCTAGTCTAGTGAGTTTATGGAATTTATCAAAATATTATCCCTTTTCCAGGTCTCATTCAAAAGCTAACGTGCTAAGAAATGCTATACACACAAGCCAACCGTGACTCAAATCACTCGTGATTGGCTCATTCATCCCCCCCTCCTCTCTCCCCCTGTAACTATTCCCCAGGTCGTTGCTGTAAATGAGAACGTGTTCTCAGTCAACTTACCTGGTGAAATAACGGTAAAAATGTTTTAAAAAATTATCCGGGTATTCAAGGTTGACTCTGCAATCAATATCCTACCTTGTACTTCTGCACGTAACACAAATCAACTAATCTAACTGCCCCAACAACAAAAGAAATGACTTAACTCAAATCATTTCAGAGATGACTATGTACAGTAGCTGGTATGTAGCTATTATAAAGGCTTCATGAAGACTGTATGAATGCATACATAACGGGGGCTACAGTAACGTGTCACCTGTGACGGCAAAATGTTGTCAGGAGCAGTTGTCGCCGAGAGGAAATAAAACAAAGGTTTGTGGCCAATTGGCCGCGAACAACTATGTGGATGGATGAGTTTAGGATTACTTTCCATGGTAACACAGTTCTTTCTATATCTTCCCTCCTGCTCACCAGATATACAACTTTATTCTACAGTGCAGGTCTTTATCACCAGAGAATACACCAAGGCTGACAGACAAATGAGGGTGTATGTACTTGTGTGTGTGTGTGAATGTGTATATGCGCGTACGTGTGAGTGTGCATGTATTTGTGTGTGCCATTGTGCATATCTCCGTGTGTGTGTGTGTGTGTGTGTGTGTGTGTGTGTGTGTGTGATGGCATACACAATTGGGAATTGGGATATGTGTGGGGGCGGTTCCCTTTCCCAAACTGCCAAATCATCTTCGGTGGAGGGCTGAGTCACAACCTTCCCCCTCACCCCTCCTAAGAGAGAGAGCGAGAGTGAGCGGAAAGAAACAATAAGCAGATTAAATTCCATTGGTGTCCATGGAGACCGCAGGACATTCCACATGTCGCACTGATAAGGGGGAGATTAATTGTATATAAAAGTGTGTCAAAATGGTGTTAACCCTAAAACCATTGAGCTGAGGTACCGTAAATCCCCCCTCCGAATCCTTATCTGGGCTTAGAAATGGGACTGCCGAATGTCAAGCAAAAGAAGAGAGTGTGAGAGAGAGGGTTACGACTATATCTATGCCAGTCAAAGCATAATCAAACTGTGTTCGAAACAAGAGCTTGGATATAAAAAGCCACGGGCTTTCAGATATGTACCAAGTCTCAAGGGGCGTTAGAAGAGCGCAAGAAAGGAAGAGAGAGAGAGAGAGACCTTGACAAAGTACAGGCACAGTGAGACATTGAGAAGGGTAGACACAGGAAAACATGTCTCCCTGTAGAGGAAAGGCTGTGCAACCACTGCAGCACAGCGGAACCTGAGACAGAGCTGCATTTCCTGACGAAATGTGTTAATAGCGCAATTTTACATCTAGCTAAGATATTTGGTGCAGTATTTCTCAAGTGAACATTTGTGCATGAAAACTAGTCGTCTCTCGTTGAATGACACCAAATAGTTCATGTTCCCACTCCTACTAGGAGTAGTACTGTTGACCAATCACTGACAAAGGGGCGTAGACTTCGGCTACCGAAATTAGAATTTCCTAAGCAAAAAAACGTCACTAAATTTCTTCATAATATATGGCGAACTGCTTAGACTGGGAAGCATACGGTAAGCCTAAAGCAGGGTCATGGCTCTCTCTCTGTTAAACCTGTGATTAGAGGAAATGTATGCCTGTCTATGTTTACAATGATCAGAGAGCAAGCAGACTTCTATGAAGAATATGCTACCCTGTGTGCTGTGTGTACAAGCCTGCCTACCTACATGTGTGTGCGTGTGTGTCTCCGTGTGCGTGTGTGTGTGATTGCGTGCATACCTACGTGTGTGTGTGTGTGTGTGTGTGATTGCGTGCATACCTACGTGTGTGTGTGTGTGTGTGTGTGTGTGTGTGTGTGTGTGTGTGTGTGTGTGTGTGTGTGTGTGTGTGTATCTATCTGTGTGTCCTCGTACGTAGATCTTTACTATAAATAAAGGGGCCAATGTGTGACATCACGGTCAACATTTCTAAATGGTTTGATATGTATTTAAATACGATTTTCTTTCAGCTTCACTTGTGTAGTTAAATGATTAAAAGTCTAGATAGCCACAATGAGACCATAACTCCACCTAGAAACCACAAAACATCTACATGTCACTCAAAATGTCACATGAAACATGGACACCGCATGTTTCTTTGTCATGCTTAGTAGCCAGGTCTGGTTGCAATTTAGTTAACTTCTCTATTATTTATAGACATGCTAAACGTTCCTGCAGAATGAAAATGATCTATATTATGTATGTTTTATAGTTGATATGATCATATAAAACAATGGGTTCTGTCAAGAAAATCATTGACAACAATAATAATCAATAATGAAATACACTTCAAGCAGTGTGTGTGTGTGTCTGTCTATCTGTGCGTGTTTGTGTGTGTGTGTGTGTGTGAGAGAGAGAGAGTGAGTCTGTGTCTGAAAACTAGCCGTCAAATGCTTGTTCGTCTTTCCTTGTTTCCTTCACTCCTTGCCGCTCTTTAAAAGTGCATTGGAGCCCGAGGGGAAGAAGCCTCTCTCCTCTCCCCAAATGTGCTTTTAAAGGGAGGAGAGGAATGGAGGAAACAAGGGGAGAATCTCAATTGCATTTCTGTTATTTCTCACCTCCTCTCTCCTCGCCTCCTTCTCAAAACCCAATAAATTAGAAAGTGAGAGGGGCGGGACACCTCCCGGGGCAGGACCTCTCTAGTCTTTCATGGTTGAGGGTTGAAGAGAAATTGACTACTTCTCTTCTCTAGTCTTTGAAAAAAACAAACATTTGTGTGTTGAAGTATTTCACAGCTATCAACATTTTTAGACAGCGCCAGAGTCAGTGACTGAATGAGTGAGTGAGTGAGTGAGTGAGAGAGAGACAGAGTGACAGAGTGACTGACTGACTGAACTACCATCAGTGGTGTAAAGTACTTAAGTAAAAATACTTTGAAGTACTACTTAAGTAGTTTTAGGGGGTATCTGTCCTTTACATTACTATTTATAATTCGGACAACTTTCCTAACGAAAATAATGTACTTTTTACTACACATTTTCCCTGACACCCAAAAGTACTTTACATTTTGAATGCTTAGCAGGACAGGAAAATGGTCCAATTCACGCTTATCAAGAGAATGTCCCTGGTCAACCATATTGCCTCTGATCTGGTGGACTCATAGCACACGTGCTTTGTTTGTAAATTATGTCTGCACAATTGAGAGGGTGGCGCGGTCTGCCCAGCGTATCAGCGGGGGCACACTACCTGCCCTCCAGGACACCTACACCACCCGATGTCACAGGAAGGACAAAAAGATCATCAAGGACATCAACCACCCGAGCCACGACCTGTTCACCCCGCTACCATCCAGAAGGCGAGGTCAGTACAGGTGCATCAACGCTGGGACCGAGAGACTGAAAAACAGCTTCTATCTCAAGACCGTCAGACTGTTAAATAGCCATCACTAGCCGGCTACCACCTGGTTACTGAACCCTGCACCTTAGTCTGCTACCCTATATGCCCTATATACATAGACATGGAATCACTGGCCACTTTAATAATGGAACACTAGCCACTTTAATAATGTTTACATACTGCTTTACTCATTTCATATGTATATACTGTATTCTATTCTACTCTATTTTAGTCAATGCCACTCCGACATTGTTAGTCCTAATATTTATATATTTCTTAATTCCATTCTTTTACTTTTAGATGTGTGTGTATTGTTGTGAATTGTTAGATACTACTGCACTGTTGGAGCTAGGAACACAAGCGTTTTGCTACACAAATCAAATCATCAAATCAAATTTGATTTGTCACATACACATGGTTAGCAGATGTTAATGCGAGTGTAGCGAAATGCTTGTGCTTCTAGTTCCGACCATGCAGTAGTATCTAACAAGTAATCTAACAATTTCACAACAACTACCTTATACACACAAGAGTAAAGGAATGAATACGAGTATGTACATATAAATATATGGATGAGTGAGGCAGGATGCAGTAGATGGTATGGAGTACAGTATATACACATATATATATATATATATATATATATATATATATATATATATATATATATATATATATATATATATATATATATATATATGAGATGAGTAATGTAGGATATCTAAACATTCTATAAATGGCATTGTTTAAAGTGGCTAGTGATACATTATTTCATCCAATTGTAATTATTAAAGTGGCTGGAGATTTGGGTCGATGGCTGAACGGCATAGGCAAGATACAGTAGATGGTTTAGAGAACAGTGTATACATTTGATATGAGTATGTCGTATAAGTAAACATTATATACAAAAATACAAAAAATACACCTGCATTAACATCTGCTAAAAATATATGTATGTGACCAATAACATTTGATTTGATTTGAGCGTTGTAGTGTGCCCTTGGCTATCTATAAATAACATTTAAATAAAATGGTGCTGGAATTGTAAATGATTTATACTTTTACTTTTGATACTTAAGTATATTTTTTAAATTACATTTACTTTTGATACTTAAGTATATTTAAAATCAAATACTTTTAGACTTTTACTCAAGTAGAATTTTACAAGGTTGACTTTAAACTTTTACTTGAGTCATTTTCTTTACTTTTACTCAAGTACGATGTATGGGTACTTTTTCCACCACTGTCTACCATAATGGTCACGACCCTAGCCCTTACCCTCCAGAGTCTAGACACTAGTGGAGATCTGAGAAGGATCGATGGGTGGTAGCATGGTGAGAGCTCCCACTTTACCCTGGGATTAGGCTTGGTGGAATTTGGGCGGTATTGGTTACACCGGTCCAATCCTGTCAGATCTCCACAAGTGTCTATGGGTTAAGGGGCTAGCTAGGGGTTGTTTTCCGGACGGAACCCCACAACCCTTCGGGTTCGTGGTGGACCTTCAACACGAAAACTTGAGGCACTTGAGACTGGATGATTCATCCCATTGCTAAACAGATTTGCACAGGTGTAAGCTGGACACACACACTGCACCCTCAGGCGGATCCGTCAGCGCTGGTAGCTTGGAGATCATGTCTACTATTCACACCCTGGCTTCATTCCAGCTGGCTAGATGTGCCACCACAGACTAACTATATCTACGGGGCATATCTCTAGTCTAACAATAGATACTGTTGCTTCGACTATATGGCGTCATTGAATAAGATTGCCAATGGTTAGCTAGGTAGCTATGATATATCAGTCAGCGAATCATTTAGAATAAAAGCAGTTCAATAAACAATTCATCTTTATGCAGAAATTGAGAAATCTCTATCTTGGCACTGTGGCATGTACGGGCAGCTAATTAATCAATTAATTAATAGATCATAGATTCATATAACAGAGTTAGAAGGGTGAACTCTTACTTTGAAAGGACAGGAAGTGTCAGCAGTGCCGCTTGACCAATGACAGTTATTCCACATTTAACCCCGCCGACATGCGATGATCTAATTATCAAAGTAGTTCATTTTGTTTTATATATAAAACCAAAGGAAACCTTTATTTTACATCGTCCATTTTCATGTTCCCTTTTTAGCTCGTGAAAACAAACAATCAAAATGTACACAGACCGTCATTTTACCTCAGGAATCTTGACTTAAATTTGTCCACGATGTAGGCCAATTATCTTGACAACAGACACACAAATGTTCTGTCAATCCTCGAGATAAACGTTCATTCACACACTTTGGCTGTTGTTCAATCGCGTGCGGTATCACACAAGCTCTTTATCGCTTGACTGCCATTCAGAAAATACTTTCCTGAATCAGGCAGACGGCAAATGCACATCATACAACTATTATGCATATTTATTGAAGAACGTCATTGATGACAGTGCCAATTTCTGTTTTATTCATGTTAAAGTTACTCTTTCTGTTAGAAGCATTCCCATTATGCAATCAATAATAATAAACATATATTAAATGTATATTTAATTTACATGATATTAATAATAAACATATCACATACATTATTTGGGATGTGTGAGCAATGAAAACTGTTTCGTAGGAAGATATGAAATGTTACGAGGTTACTGTGCACTTCTGAGATCTACAGTAAAAAAAAAAAAACACAGCAATATCCAGGAATTTTAACAGGATCACGTTCAACGTGTACTTCAATTGTTCAATGCTTAGTATACAGTATGTTATAACAACAAACAACAGTATCATAAATGTAAGGAAAGAAAGTGTTGTGTTTTATGTCACAAGATTTCTTTGGGCAAATCTATGAAGACTCCAAACACGAGAAAGAGTTTTTTAAACATATGTTGTGATTCAACTCACAAATTATATTGAATGTGTCTATGTTCACCCTTCATATCTTAACGTATTTACAAACAGTTGTCCACTACAAGAAATGTTCACTGGTACCCTAGTTTGTAGAAAGACCCGTGTGTGTGTGTGTGTGTCCTTACGTGTGGGTGAAACAGAGATAATGGCCAGCCTGCTGCAGGCATTCAAGGACGTCGAATCTAAAGCAAATATGGTAATTGATGTTGTTGCCATTGTGAGCTTAAGTAAACAACACCATGTCCCTGTATCTCATCTCAACCGATACGTCACCATGCCCATGCTACCTAGCAACAAGCGAGTGCGAGAGCCTATTTTAGCTTCAGCTGTGGCTGTACAGTCGCCTCTATGCAGGGGACACCATTATTTAAGACCTTGAACAAGCTAAAATGCTCGCCTTCTCAAACAGCACAAGTGGTGGGCTTGAATATCATTATCCGAGCTACACCAACCCTCCTACCTACCGTCTGCAATACACAGTGTGTGTGTGTGTGTGTGAGTGTGAGTGTGTGTGTGTGTGTGTGTGTGTGTGTGTGTGTGTGTGTGTGTGTGTGTGTGTGTGTGTGTGTGTGTGTGTGTGTGTGTGTATACTGTGAGTTGATGGTATACTCTTCAGGCATGTTTATCGGCCTTGAAAACACAGCTTCCTCCACGGCGGGCGACATGTGGGCTGTGTTACATTCTGTTCGGGGTAAAACAGATTTACCATTTGAGTCCGTGGTCACACTGAAATGCACTATAGCAGCCTCTCTGCGGAATGGTCGTGCAGTACACGGAATAGGCATGTTAAGCATGCTATCCCGTGATCCAAGCGAATAATCACATTCACAATGATTGCGTCTAATCTAATAGGCTAATGTCGTTATAGCACCCATGCAAACCATCAACTCAACTTAAAGACCCGAGAGATATCTGTAGACGCAATGACTATGAGGAAAAATGTATGTTCTTTTTCGCAGTTTGCACACACTAGTGGGAGCTGTCATCATCTGTCCAGTGCGTACTGTGTGTACTATCCAGGTGAGCTAGTAATGCATTTGTCGCACACACTTTATACACATTTGAAATTGAGGCAAAGCACACAGTCCAGCACATCCCGGTAGCATGAAGACAGTAAACAAGACCTTGTGATCCTTAGCAGCTTTTAGTCTTTTAGTCTGTTTACAGTACGGTTCAGGCTTATGGTCTGACGAGCCAACAGAAGGGGCAGGGCTCATACTGAACGGACTTGAGGTCTGGGGACATCACACACTGTGTCTGGAAGCTGAGGACGTGGTGTCTGGGTGGGGGTGTGTGGTGCATGTGTGAGAGAGAAAGAGACAGAGAGAGAGAAAGAGTGAGTGCGTGTGTGGGTGAGTGAGTGTGTGTGGGTGAGTGTGTGTGGGTGAGTGTGTGTGGGTGCGTGCAGAAGGAATGGTGGTGGTTAACCATTTTGGGTGCTACAAATTAAATGTTATTATTCTTTTTTTATTTTGTTATTATTATCATGCTAGTTTAGACATTAATTGAGAGAAAGTGTGAGTGGGTGAGTGTGAGTTGGTGAGTGTGTGTGGGTGGGTGGGTGGGTGCATGAGGAATGGTGCGTGGTGGTTGAGCATTTCGGGCGCTACAAATTAAATGTAATTATTATTTTTTACTATATTATTATTATTATCATGCTAGTTCAGACATTAAAACACAGCCAGAGTGATAGCCTGTACAAAACAAGCCTGTGTGGTCACCTAAACAAAAGTACAACTTATCTACTCTTACCCTACCCACTCACCGAAAAAAAAAAAAAGAAAAAAAATTGAGAGAAATAAATAAATAAAGAATAAACAAAGTCGAAAGTGCTGAGGAGAGAGAGATAACACTACACTCCAGGTCACGGAGGGAGGGAAGGAGGGAAGAGAGGAAAATTAAATTAAGTACATCGTGTTTGTGCTCGGCTGAATTTATGCTTCTTCTCCTTTTATTTTTTTCCATTTATCATACAACCACACAGCAGCAGAAGCATCAGGAGAAACCCTGTGGCTCTGCTACTAACACAAGAGTTCACAGGTGTGAACAGTAGGCCTCCAATGTAGCTTGCCACAAGCCCAGCTGCACACAAGCTAGCCAATTTAAAGGTGCACACAAGCTATTCAATTTGCAATTGAGCCCTAAACCCTTTGTGGAAGTGTCAACACTTCAGACGCCTGATGATGATAGGTTATCAAGTGCTGTCAATCATCAACTGAGGTGGACGGTGGTTAAAGTAATGCCATTAAAGACTCTCACATTGCAGACATATATGTGGCTCGTTTCAGGAAACTAGACGTATGTCGCGCGTCACTATTTCACAGGAAAGCCATTTAAACGTAAACTTTTTTTTTTTAATCAAAATGCGTTTTTTTGAGGCAGAAATGCCTTATGGAACATGTGAACTTTCATGTGCCTTAATAACAAACTTGTATGCCATCTGTAAATACAAATACAATTGTTAAATTACGAGCCTAGTTTGTTTAGCCACAGAAAAAGTGAGCAACCTTTCCGCTAGCCATGATTGGCTGAGATAATGAGTGGGCTGGACATGCCGAGAGATGAGTTCGGATTGGTCTGCCATGTAGCACACTTCTGTCTATAACATGAGCTGGTCAGTATGTGTAGGTAATCAATCAAATGTATTTATAAAGCACTTTTTACATCAGCCGATGTCACAAAGTGCTGTACAGAAACCCAGCCTAAAACCCCAAACAGCAAGCAATGCAGATGTAGAAGCACAGTGGCTAGGAAAAACTCCCCTAGAAAGGCCAGAATCTAGGAAGAAACCTAGAGAGGAACCAGGCTCTGAGTGGTGGCCAGTCCTCTTCTGGCTGTGCCGGGTGGAGATTATAACAGACCATGGCCAAGATGTTCAAACGTTCATAGATGACCAGCAGGGTCAAATAATAATAATCACAGTGGTTGTCAAGGGTGCAACAGGACAGCACTTCAGGAGTAAATGTCTGTTGGCTTTTCATAGCCGATCATTCAGAGTTAGAGACAGCAGGTGCGGTAGAGAGAGAGTCCAAAACAGAAGGTCTGGGACAAGGTAGCACGTCCGGTGAACAGGTCAGGGTTCCATAGCCGCAGGCAGTTGGAACTGGAGCAGCAGCACGACCAGGCAGCTGTTTTGAAAGATATCACGTGGCAGAACTACATAAGTGTTGCTCTCCACTTTCTGGAGGACCGACTTTTGAAATCAGTGGAATTAGAGTATGATAGCTAAGAAGATGGAGAAAATTCTGCCGTTTGATTTGCCTTATATGCAGACGGAGTCGAAAAGAGAACACATAGAAGGCTATTGTGTAAAACATCTGTCTCCGGATTACATCTTCAAACTATCGGCAACCATGGCAACCATGACAGAGAGGGAGAAGTGTCCATAAGATTGTCAAGCTAGCTACATTTTCAGATATTACACGTTTCTAATTCTGTCAGAAAGTCATTTTCATTTCAAGTTAACGCTCTGAGTTTACTAACGGCCAGAGCGCACCAGATAAAATTTACACCCGTAGTATAAACCAGCCTTCAGTCTTGAAATCGAATGGTTGTATAGTACATGGCCTCACATGTGAATCCTTAAAGACATGGGTGAGGCTACAGATGCTGAATGGTGTAGACAAAGAAGAGTAGGAAAGTTCTCTCAAAAGTGGGGTTACAAGTTTATCAACTTTTAAAGCAGAATTACTTTCCCATTGTTGCTCAACTGTAGTGTATGATATACCATTTTCTATTTCTGCGTCTCAACTTTTATTCAATGTAAAAAACACAATTTCAGATTTTGCTACATAAGACCGAATCGAGCCAGTCGGTCACGTATGGGGTCTACCCACCCATAGCACGAGCTCCAGCAGGTATATTTCACTGGTCATCCCCAAAGCCAACACCTCCTTTGGCCGCCTTTCCTTCCAGTTCGCTGCTGCCAATGACTGGAACGAATTGCAAAAGTCACTGAAGCTGGAGACTTACAGTTGAAGTCGGAAGTTTACATACACTTAGGTTGGAGTCATTAAAACTTGTTTTTCAACCACACATTTCTTGTTAACAAACTATAGTTTTGGCAAATCGGTTAGGACATATAATAGTAATAGTAATTTTTCCAAAAATTGTTTACAGACAGATTATTTCACTTATAATTCACTGTATCACAATTCCAGTGGGTCAGAGGTTTACATACACTAAGTTGACTGTGCCTTTAAACAGCTTGGAAAATTCCAGAAAATTATGTCATGGCTTTAGAAGTTCTGATAGGCTAATTGACATAATTTGAGTCAATTGGAGGTGTACGTGTGGATGTATTTCAAGGCCTACCTTCAAACTCAGTGCCTCTTTGCTTGACATCACGGGAAAATCTAAATAAATCAGCCAAAACCTCCACGTTCATCTGTACAAACAAAAGTACAAATCCCAGAACAACAGCAAAGAAACAGGTACAAAAATATCTATATCCACAGTAAAACGAGTCCTATACCGACATAATCTGAAAGGCCGCTCAGCAAGGAAGAAGCCACTGCTCCAAAACCGCCATAAAAAAGCCAGACTATGATTTGCAACTACACATGGGGACAAAGATCGTACTTTTTGGAGAAATGTCCTCTGGTCTGATGAAACAAAAATAGAACTGTTTGGCCATAATGACCATCCTTGTGATTGGAGGAAAAAGGGTGAGGCTTGCAAGCCAAAGAACACCATGCCAACCGTGAAGCACGGGGGTGGCAGCATCATGTTGAGGGGGTGCTTTGCTGCAGGAGGACCTGGTGCACTTCACAAAATAGATGGCTTCATGAGGAAGAAAAATCATGTGGATATATTGGAGCAACATCTCAAGACATCAGTCAAGAAGTTAAAGCTAGGTCGCAAATGAGTCTTCCAAATGGACATTGGCCCCAAGCATACTTCCAAAGTTGTGGCAAAATGGCTTAAGGACAACAAAGTCAAGGTATTGGAGTGGCCATCACAAACCCTGACCTCAACCCTATAGAAAATGTGAGGGCAGATCTGAAAAAGTATGTGTGAGCAAGGAGGCCTACAAACCTGACTCAGTTACACCCGCTCTGTCAGGAGGAATGGGCCAAAATTCACCCAACTTATTGTGGGAAGCTTGTGGAAGGCTACCCGAAATGTTTGAAGTTAAACAATTTAAAGGCAATGCTACCAAATACTAATTGAGTGTATGTAAACTTCTGACCCACTGGGAATGTGATGAAAGAAATAAAAGCTGAAATAAATCATAATCTCTACTATTATTCTGACATTTCACATTCTTAAAATAAAGTGGTGATCCTAACTGACCTAAGACAGGGAAATAACTAGGATTCAATGTCAGGAATTGTGCAACACTGCACCTGCACACAGCCATCTGTAAATAGACCACCCAACTAACTCATCCCCGTATAGTTTTTTGTTGTTGCTCTTTTGCATATCAGTATCTCTACTTGCACATCGTCATCTGCACATCCATCACTCCAGTGTTAATTCTAAATTGTAATTATTTCGACACTATGGCCTATTTATTGCCTTACCTCCCTAATCTTACTACATTTGCACAGACTGTATATCGATTTTTCTATTGTGTTATTGACTGTTAAGTTTGCCTATCCCATGTGTAACTCTGTGTTGTTGTTTTTGTCGCACTGCTTTGCTTTATCTTGGCCAGGTCGCAGTTGTAAATGAGAACTTGTTCTCAACTGGCCTACCGGGTCAAATAAAGGTGAAATATATATATATATATATATATCTTTTTAAATGGGGCCTACATAGAATTAGTGTCCAACCAATAGTGCTTAAAGGAGCTATACTTCAGTGTTTCCTAAACTCGTTCCTGGGGTCCCCCCTTCGTGCACGTTTTGGTTTTTGCAACCAGGACTACACAGCTGCTTCAAATAACCAATTCATCATCAAGCTGTAGTACTGGGGCAAAGACCAAAACGTGCACCCAGGGGGGGCCTCAGGACCGAGTTTGGGAAACCCTGCTATACTTAACAATTAAGCGATAATTTAGAGTTCCTTTGTACCTTACATATACAATTGTATTTTTCTCTTTCAGCTAAAAATACAAACACAGGAGCAGCCAGAAGGGGGGAGACATTTTAAAGAAAGCCCCCGCCTCCCCTTCCTTAATCTTCTTTCAAATTCAGACACAATCTAAATGATAAAAAACGGCTGACCCCAATTATCTATAGTGCTCTCCGGGCTGGATTAAAGAAGCACCTTTCATATCCTGCCAAAACTCTCCCCCCTGCCCTCCGACTCCCCAAAACATCTTCCTATCTGACTCGGACCAAATCCCTCTCTCCATCCCATCCATTCGAGACATCTCGATCAACTCTTTTGCTTATAGGGGCTCACTAAATGTGTAACCTAACCCCCTCCAGTCTCTATTTGGCACACAGGGCTTTTATCATACATGAAGAATCGTTCACTGTGATAGATTCTTTTTTTTAAGAATAGTTTTTAGGAAAGCATTGCCAATAGGTGGGTTGTCACGATCTTCTTGACACTTGCGCTATTTCAACACCGGTTTTCTTTTGTTATGCTTGATTTTTCTAACACTTGAGCTATTTGTTTTCCCACCTTCAATATATTAACATTAAATCCTTTTTGTGGCTAATGCTTCTATCTAAAAAATACATATTTCATAGAAAATGTACATCTAGGGCACATACCTAAGAGCAATACCTCACGCATTAAAGGAATCGACACATGCTGCCTTTAACCCTGAAGTGTATAATTCAAGATCAGCAACAATCAGCATCAAAAGTACATATTAGGGTAAATAAGGTGAATATAAATAAAAGCAGTAGCTTACTGATGAATGGAATCGACACATGCTGCCCTTTAACCCTGACGTCTTCAAATACGAGAGAAGCAACAGTCAGTATTAGTGACAGTGTGCGATCTTAAGAATTTAACGTCATTTCTGCACAAAGTCACCTCACACTTCGTGACATGAACTCATTTTTGACCTAGAACCTTTAAAGATCAGCGGGGAAAACACCATTGACGACGCAATGGGCACACAATATTACGGCCCTCTAACGATCGTTTCACAGCACCTGAAAGCTTAGCGACTGTGCACCTGTGTGCAGCACAGGCGGCCGGTGGCACCTTAATTGGGGAGGACGCTCTAACAGAAATGGCTGGAACGGAATAAATAAATAAATAAATAAATAAGTAAATAAATACATAATTATGCCTGTAACGGAGTGAATGGAATGGTATCAAACACATGTTCGATACCATTCCATTCACTCCGTTACAGGCATAATTATGTATTTATTTACTTATTTATTTATTTAACCTTTATTTAACTAGGCAAGTCAAAAGGCCTCCTGCGTGGACAGGGGGCCTGTGATAAAAAATAAAATAAGAAAATACAATATATATATATATATATATATATATATATATATATATATATATATATATATAGGACATAACACACATCACAACAAGAGAGACAACACAACACTACATAAAGAGAGACCTCAGACAACAACATAGCAAGGCAGCAACACATGACAACACAGCATGGTAGCAGCACAACACATGGTACAAACATTATTGGGCACAGACAACAGCACAAAGGGCAAGAAGGTAGAGACAACAATACATCACACAAAGCAGCCACAACTGTCAGTAAGAGAGTCCATGATTGAGTCTTTGAATGAAGAGATTGAGATAAAACTGTCCAGTTTGAGTGTTTGTTGCAGCTCGTTCCAGTCGCTGGCTGCAGCGAACTGAAAAGAGGAGCGACCCAGGGATGTGTGTGCTTTGGGGACCTTTAACAGAATGTGACTGGCAGAACGGTCGATCTATGTGGAGGATGAGGGCTGCAGTAGATATCTCAGATAGGGGGGTGTGAGGCCTAAGAGGGTTTTATAAATAAGCATCAACCAGTGGGTCTCGCGACGGGTTTACAGAGATGACCAGTTTACAGAGGTGTATAGAGTGCAGTGATGTGTCCTATAAGGAGCATTGGTGGCAAATCTGATGGCCGAATGGTAAAGAACATCTAGCCGCTCGAGAGCACCCTCACCTTCCAATCTATAAATTATATCTCCGTAATCTAGTATGGGTCGGATGGTAATCTGATTCAGGGTTAGTTTGGCAGCTGGGGTGAAAGAGGAGCGATTACGATAGAGGAAACCAAGTCTAGATTTAACTTTAGCCTGCAGCTTTGATATGTACTGAGAGAAGGACAGTGTACCGTCTAGCCATACTCCCAAGTACTTGTATGAGGTGACTACCTCAAGCTCTAAACCCTCAGAGGTAGTAATCACACCTGTGGGAAGAAGGGAATTATTTTTACCAAACCACATGCCTTTTGTTTTGGAGGTGTTCAGAACAAGATTAAGGGCAGAGAAAGCTTGTTGGACACTTATGAGCCATCCTCCCCTTAGCAGCCTCCTGTGATGTTTATTACCAGTGTTTCATTTCGACCCAACGCTCCTATCCGTATTTACAGCTCGTATCTGATTAATTGCACCCACTTATCGGGCAATTGTTTTTACAACAATTGGGGATAAAACAATAACCCCGGTGCATGGGTTTAGATCAGAGACGAAGAGAGAGAGAAAACGAGAAAGAATAAAGAGGACAAATATCTGCCTAGATGGACCAGTGTTGTTCAGGAGGCAGTGGATAACACGTACCCTTCTGCTGGAAACGAAGGACTCAACCTCCAATAAATTACGCTCACATTTAATAAGCTATCTTGGGCCAAATCGCAGACTCTTTTAGCATCTATCCATTCCCCTAATTAATCAGGCACCCATACATTGCTAGCTTGTTTTATTCCGTATTCCGTATTTGTACCCCGGTAAAAAAGAAAAGAAAAGAAGATGAGCCAAGGTCTCTAATTAGGGAATGATGATCTATTTTCCGTAATGAGAATTGATGCCTTCTCTTCTGCTCCACAAAGCACTTTTTCTTCCTCTCACTCTCTCCTCTCCTTCTTTCCTCCCACCTAACCACGAAAACGCCCCTACGAGTGCAAATCAGAGCCCTTATATAAAACGAGAGGCTAAATGAGGCACTGCATGATTAACGGACATCCTTTCCGGAAGGATTTGAGTCGAACGCCAACGATAGCCCACTTCACCTTGCACAAGCTTTCTGATGATTCAATTTAGACTGTTGTCACAGAAGTCAAACAGCTTACTGACGAGTGTCGTCTGGTACCCCCATCGTAGCCCCACAACCCCTTGTGTTCCTCTCGAAACCAGGAAAACTTAATTAGATCACCTGACTTCTTACCTCTTCAGGTTTAATACAAAGAGGGAGACTGAAAGAGCTGTGTAATAGTGGTAGTGGAACAAAAAGTATCCAATTAAATGACGTTCTTCCCTCCTTATCCATTTCATACCAAAATAGACAGTAAGATAGACAGTACTGACAAACTGTATCTCAGAAAGCAATACAGAAAACAACCTACGTTTCTATTTCTATTTTTCTACCTTGTGTTAAAATTTCCCACTCCCCAAAAAAATGCACAAGATTCCTCCCCAGGAGAGCCCTGGAAAAAGCCTAAATTAGCCCCCTTCAGAAGGTGTGAATGAGCGTACAGTAATCCAGTGACCCCTGTGTGGGTCATTCGCCCCTACCTCCCCCTAATCTGTGAACACCAAAATGGCCGCACTTTCAATGTCTCTCTCTCTCTCTGTGTGGCATAGCACGCCCCTGTCCAATGTTATGTAAACAGCGTACTGCCGCTGCTCGCTGATTTAACAAATGTTAATATTGCATGAGCAGCGCTTGGGCCCCTTTGATGATAAAAAGCGAGGCAGGCAGCACAGCTCTCAAAAAACTAGGGCTTCCCCTAAGGGGACGGGCGGATGGAGCGACTCCTTGAGGACTTTGTTTGTTGACTTCTACTTTTTGTTTTTACGCCACTTCAGGGGGTTTGGCTTAGTATCGTATCTCCACGGTGACATCACTGCAGCCAGAGAGGGAGGATGGGTTTTTTTTTCTCGGTTGAAAACAAGAACCACTAGCATAGTAGAGAGATAATCTTGCAATAAATGCTGAGGGGGAATAAAGGAGAGGCTGGAAAATGTAAAACGCATTAGTTAGAGAGTGGAGGGGTGGGCAGACATTAGTACTGAATATGACTGAAAGGGCCTGTTTGAAAATCATAAAAAAATTGTAGAGAATCATTAAAAATCATCACAGTCGTCCTTCGGTATCGAGTTTGATGCAGTAACTAATTGCTATTCAGGGAGACATTTTGGGCCGGGAAGGCCATCTGCAAGTCCACGTTTAAAAGCCGCTCATCTGGCATAAAGTAACACACACCGAGTAAATTAGGGAAGTCTTGTGGCATTCAGACCATCACACAGCTCATTATTCCTTAATTGTAGATGATTTTGAACTAAACCCTTGGAAAGGGAATCCTGCGTTGACTGACACGGACAAGAAAATGTAATATTCTAACCGACTGTATATACTGTATTATGTGAACTCTGGTGCACTTGATATAGAAACATACACAAGTTTCAGCGCAAAGCACTTACGGTACAAACCTCCCACATGTACATTCGAGACCAAAGACAAAGTGCATTTGAGTTGTCTTGGGCATTTCACAAAGCAACAGGAATGCAGTATCTTTAAATATCTCAAGGTAGCCATTCTGCCCTTCGAAATACATTCTACACAGTAACGAGTCTTCAAAATGATTGAAGAACCTTGAGATGTTCCCTGAATGCCAGAAATATTTGTCAATGGCAAACAGCGACTGTTCTCTACTGTAGGCTACTGTTTGAAACTCCCAATTGAAAATGTATACATGAGAGAGGAAGGGAACGTGAGCGAGACAGAGAGATACAAAAAAAAGAAAGAGAAAGGGGAAGAAGAGAGAGAAAGAGTGAGACAGTGTGTGTGCCTGTGTCTGTGTGAGAGAGAGAGAGAGAGAGAGAGAGAGAGAGAGAGAGAGAGAGAGAGAGAGAGAGAGAGAGAGAGGTTGAGGAGGATGAAGAAAGGGAGAGGATGGAGAGAAAATAATGGTCTACACCTGTTGCTTGTGACACATGAAGCATGTGACAAATAACACTGGATTGGATTAGAGAGAGACAGAGAGAAAGAAGAAGTTGTCCGATCTGAAGGAGAAAAAGCTCAGAAGTGAGCCCTCTTAACGGTACTCCCTCCTTCAGCCGGATAGAGAGATCACAATACCTCTCTTTCTCCTCACCTGTGCTCTGCCCTACCTCGATCCAATTTCCCATCATCCCTCCATCTGGAGCCTATTCTCTTCATGTGTCCAGAGGGGCCTTCATTTGTGGCTGTGCCAGCACCTGAGAATCCCACACATGCACTTCTGCTTCTCACATCCCATCACAAGAGTGTGTGTGTGTGTGTGTGTGTGTGCACGCCACAAGACAGTCCAGGCCAGAGGTGATGGACACAGAAAATTCCTATGTCTGTTATCTCCCATCTCCAATCTCCCATCTAGTCTCTCTCCCTTTAAAGCTCTTCGTTTGGAAGTGTCTCTCGCTCTCTCTCTCTTAACCCCTGGCTGTCAGAAACAAACTGGCCTGTCAACTGGGTCTTGGATGTCTTTACTGGAGCCATTTTGGAAGTTTTGCTGAGAGTATAGACGCATAGGTATACAGACAGGAACAAACACACTCACACCGTGAATATCTGCAGACATGCACACGTCTGTAGATGGGGTACTGCAGACTGCAGTTAAGTGGATCACCCACACGTGACCTTGAGAGAACTGTAGAGAACCGCTTCTCGTAGAAGAACAGATTTTTTATGAACCATTAACCTTGTCGGTCGAGGTAAAATGGCGGTTGGGACGTGGTTTAATTTGCCCTCATAAAATGGTTGTCGTATAGATGAGAGTAAAGGAAAGCTCTACGCCCTGGTTGGGTGGCTATGTCCCAAATGGCCCCCTATTCTCTCTTTAGTGCAATATTTTTACAAGAGCCCATAGTGCCCTGGTCAAATGGAATGCACTAAATAGGGAATAGGGTGCCATTTAAGACTCAATCGGTATGTTAGAGATGCAGTTGGAAAAGAGGGAGATCTATATTCCCAATCAATCTAAGCTTCCAGGGAATCGGCTGCTACACTCGGCTACAGACCTCACTAGAATCCATAAAACTAATAATGTATGGCTTGGGCAGTTCTTGGGCGAGAGGAACACTCCCATTACCAAAGAAAATCATATAGGATTTCCTGGCAAGCTTCTGTTTTTGACATTTGACTTAGACTTAGTGATTCAGTATTATTCAAAGACAATAAAACATGTACACTTCAAATCTGCAATATTAAACATGATAATTTCATTGTTATTCTAGATATTTTTTTCTTCCTTTTTCAGTCCTTTGGTCTAAAATATCGGAGATATCTATCAGAAGATAAATATATACAGTCGGAAGTTTACATACACCTTAGCCAAATACATTTTAAACTCAGTTTTTCACAATTCCTGACATTTAATCCTAGTAAAAATTCCCTGTCTTAGGTCAGTTAGGATCACCACTTTATTTTAAGAATGTGAAATGTCAGAATAATTGTAGAGAGAATGATTTATTTCAGCTTTTATTTCTTTCATCAAATTCCCAGTGGGTCAGAAGTTTACATACACTCAATTAGTATTTGGTAGCATTGCCTTTAAATTGTTTAACTTGGGTCAAACATTTCAGGTAGCCATCCACAAGCTTCCCACAATAAGTTGGGTGAATTTTGGCCCATTCCTGTTGACAGAGCTGGTGTAACTGAGCCTGGATTGTAGGCCTCCTAGATCGCACACACTTTTTCAGTTCTGCCCACAAATTCTCTGTAGGATTGAGGTCAGGGCTTTGTGATGGCCACTCCAATACCTTGACTTTGTTGTCCTTAAGCCATTTTGCCACAACTTTGGAAGTATGCTTGGGGTCATTGTCCATTTGCAAGACCCATTTGCAACCAAGCTTTAACTTCCTGACTGATGTCTTGAGATGTTGCTCCAATCCATCCACATGATTTTCCTTCCTCATGATTCCATCTATTTTGTGAAGTGCACCAGGCCCTCCTGCAGCAAAGCACCCCCACAACATGATGCTGCCTGCCACCCCCGTGCTTCAATATATCCACTTAAGTTTCCTCAAGCTGTTTAAAGGCACAGTCAACTTGGTGTATGTAAACTTCTGACCCACTGGAATTGTGATACAGTGAATTATAAGTGAAATAATCTGTCTGTAAACAATTGTTGGAAAAATGACTTGAGTCATGCACAAAGTAAATGTCCTAACCGACTTGTCAAAACTAAAGTTTGTTAACAAGAAATTTGTGGAGTGGTTGAAAAACGAGTTTTAATGACTCCAACCTAAGTGTATGTAAACGTCCGACTTCAACTGTGTATATATAAATGTATATATATATATTTTCTTTTCTGTTTCTATGGTGGCCTGTCCTATTATTTTTTTGTGATTCTAGACCTAAAATCTCAGAGGAAATGTATCTATCATCGGTTACAAAATAAGCCATTTTCTCTTTCATACAAGCTCTCCGGGGTCTAAATGCTTTCCTCGTTCATCCATCCTTCCCTCGCTCCCTGGTCCGTGGTTGGTCAATTAATTTTAATAGACAAAGGGATAAAGAGGAAATGGAACATTATACCACATATTACACCGAGAGTTCTCAAGGTCTTTCTAAAATGCACAACCACTGCTGATATTATTTCTCCCAGCACCTATCTCCTCACAGTGAGTGTCAGCGTAATGTCAGCGTAAACCCAGATGACTGAGGTGTGGAATTAAGATTCAGTGTGTGTGTGTGTGTGTGTGTGTGTGTGTGTGTGTGTGTGTGTGTGTGTGTGTGTGTGTGTGTGTGTGTGTGTGTGTATGTGTGTGTGTGTGTGTGTGTGTGTGTAACATTGAGTCTGTCAGAGAGTGATTTGAGGGATTGATCTGATGCGAGGCAGATGTCATTGGGGATGCCTGTTGCCGTAGTCAGGTGTGTGCAGTCTAGTGTGTGTGCTACGGTGTAGGTGTATATATGGTCCTGTATGAGTGTTTGTGTGCTCCTGTGTGTGTATGACAGTTAGGGGAGACAGAGGGCCCCTCTTCCATCCTTCACTGGGCCATGATGAAATGGAGATAGACTTTAATTTGAGTTTTATGGCAAGCTGGAGCAGAAGGCGAGGGTGGAGAATAGGGCACTTGAGGGCCTCCAGAGGCGTTAGCATTGTGTCTCGTATTTACTTTCCCATTTCAGAGCCGGGGCTCGACAAACCCAGGTTCAAATAGTATTCAAAACATTTCAGATATGTTATCTATGCTCAATTGGCAAACCCAGAACCCGCCCATCGGGCACTTACGGCAGGCTTGAGCAAACGCTCCAAAGGCTTTGGGAGATTTCAAATGTTTTCTGAACCCAGGTATGGCTTCTGCTTCCTGTCACTAAGCTATGAACATTAACTGGGCCGTGTCAGCAACACGGTGGAACATGTGTGCATCACACCATCGTCAATCACTGGGAATAAGAACAGGATGAGAAGCATAGAAATAGAATTAACGCCAGTCTACCCATAATGGTACATTGAGTTGAATGCGAATGTCACTTCTAATAATTATATTTCTATGCATGTAGCCATCAGACATTGTATGTGGCGCTGTCACTGTGTGTTTTTTGGGGGGGTGAAACATAAGTTGAGTTTCTGATGTCGATGAGTCATATGAAGCAACAATTAAAATATTTCCTTCCCCCTCTCTATATTATTTTTCAGCAGAATTGTTTTGAGTTGACTAATGGTAGTGTGTTATGTACTTTGAGTATGAGCTCTGACTACTCAACCAGCCTCTTCACATGAGTTCCGGGCTCAGTCCCAAATGGAACCCTATTCCCTATATAGTGCTCTATGGGCAATGGTCAACAGTAGTGAATTGTGAATATGATGCCATTTGGGACACGACCTGAGAATTATGTTTCATCACAAACACACTATGATCCATCACTGACGAGATTAAACAAATGGCGTTTGAAAGCCTTGACAGCCATTAGGAGAAAATGTAACACGTCTTGACATGTGTGCTGCACTCTGCAAGACCACACCAACCCCCCGTCTTGAAGCACAAGCAACTATACATTAATCAGACCCTTTGTTGTACTTAATCTCGTATAATCCACTTAGTGTCCTATCTGCAAAAACATGACAGGAATTCCTCCGGCGTGCGTTTCATCGCAGACGCGTCCTCCGCACTAAAATGGCCTTTAGAGGAGAGGTGTCAACTGGAGGTGATACTGCTGGGATATTTCTGGAGGAGGACCTGGGTTAATATATATAATAATTAATATAATATAATATACTGTAGCTCATGCAGTCGGGACACTCCAGGAAGAGTTTCCCAGAGCCAACATCTGGCCAGATCTCCAGTAGTAGGCTGATTTCTCCCTCCCTCCCTCTCTTTCTCCATCCCAAACGTCTCTCCCTCCCGACCCTCTGTCTACCTCCCTCCCTCTGCCCAGTCTCTCTCTTTCTCTATCCCTCCCTCCCTCCCTCTGCCCTCTCTCTTGTCCCCGCTGGTCCACAGGGGGACCTGGGCAGAACATAATGGGCCACTAAGCAGCAGTTACTGTATTGTAGATTGGAGATGAAAAGGCTAATTCCGCGGGCCCGGCCTTTCAATTTGGGGCTAATCGGTCTTTACATCTCAAAACCCTGTGGCGATGCAACACTGGAACAGGCCCGGGTGGTTTGGGTTCACTTCATTGTTTTAGATATCCAGGGAAAGGATACTAGTAGACCATAAATAGGTCGAACATTGTACCCTCTTCTTCATATTAATCAAATTCATTAAGAACGCCTCAAGTAATAAAGACCAAACTTTCCTAAAATATACATCAATTAGCTGTGTTTGTTCCTGCATTGAGGTTGCCATTATACTTTTCTAAGAGAGGACTATTATTACCAGTCAAGTAAAGATGTATCCTTATAGATTAATCAATGTTAGCTGTGTTTGTTCCTGCATTGAGGTTGCCATTATACTTTTCTAAGAGAGGACTATTATTACCAGTCAAGTAAAGATTTATCCTTATAGATTAATCAATGTTAGCTGTGTTTGTTCCTGCATTGAGGTTGCCATTATACTTTTCTAAGAGAGGACTATTATTACCAGTCAAGTAAAGATTTCTCCTTATAGATTAATCAATGTTAGCTGTGTTTGTTCCTGCATTGAGGTTGCCATTATCCATTTCACCTTGCGTAATGAAAGTACTCCCTGCCACTTAAAACACCTCCTCCCACCCCACGGGGACTATAGGAACACGCACAGTTCACATCAGCGGGCAGAGCAAAAAGAACATGTCTCACTGAGACGGGATCTATCGCTCGAGGCTAAACAAATGGACGTGAATGCGCCTGGGGACCGTCGACCTAGTATCACTACAGCCACGAGGCATATCCAGCTAGCAGACATCAGCTAAATAAATAATTGTGACCTATCAGAAATATACATCAGATCTACCAGAGGAACCTCTTTAAATATGCAACCAACACAATAACTGAAGAAGTGGTGGTTTTCAAACGGACACAATGAAGACTGGGATCGCTCTATTACTCTAGATTCTGCTAACTTTCCCAAATTCCCAGGTTTTCCAGAAAATCTTGGTTTTCCTGCTTATTCCCTCCTGATGCCGGGAACCTTTCAACCGGGATTACAGAAACCTTGGGAGTTTTTTGGGGAACGTCAGTCAGTCAGTGTTGCTGATAGACACCAAGGCTATGGCTGTTCCAGTCCCAATCCCAGTTGCTGCGATTTCCACCCCGGCTGAAATATTAGCTGAAGCCTGTGGCTTTATTGATCCGATTACCCTACATCACAGTTAAATCACCTTAAACCTCCTATTAATCCACTGCTGTCACCTATGATTGCTGAGCACAGGAGATTTCTGACACCGTGTGGTGGATGGATCTAGTTTGTGTTTTGAGATATATCTATCCCCCTGTAGGGTCGTAGGGTCGTAGGGTCGATATCAGGCAACCGCAGATCATCTGAAAACAGATGTGATCGGTGGCGAGACGCCAATCTGATAGAGTTCCCTTTTCGGACTAATTTCTGACTAATGACTTTTAACAGAGCAGATCTACCCCATGTTAAAATAGCATCTTTAGCGGGAAGGGGGGGTTGATGTATCTCTTTCTCAATCCCTCCAAAAAAGCTGTCTGCTGCTTCCCATCTCCTGCGCCCAGATTTCCTCTGAGGCCCATAACTCCTGAGCGGAGCAGGGATTAACCATTTGCCCAAAGGTCTGGGTCATCACAAATAGACTTGTTCCAACAGCCATCCATCCCCCCACCACCGCTGTCTGCCGACACGGCAGCTTAATGCACTCCGCACCCCGGAATAATATTTACTGCCGCAGTCAGTCTCGCGGCGCGACGCCCCATGAAGGCCGATCCGATTATTGGTTACATTCAACTCCCCTATCGATTCTGCATAATCATCGACAATTCTTTCCTTCCTCCCTTCGTTGTCTCCGGTCTCTCTCTCCCTCGCAGTAAGGTCACTGCTTTAAATCTAAAGGACGGCGAGTTAATGAACTGATGCAGCAGAAATGAAAACAGCGTTCCAAGTCCTCCTGCGTAAGAGGGGCAATATTTCAATAGTGAATGGAGAATGGCACTTAACTGCTACTTTGAAATTGTAAATGGGAACAGAATTGGTGGCATTGGTAGGTCTATTACTGCTGATTACATAGAAAATGGACAGGGGGAGATGTGCCCTTCCATGTACTTGTAAAATTACAGGTTACAGTCTACTAGCCTTTGACTGCTTTTGGTTTAGTCCAGGTTATAGTATAAAGAGAAACACCAATGAACAACGTAGACAGATGCTTTTCGGCTTTTCACTTGTATAGGGCAGTGAAGGCCATTTAAGACACGATTCTTAAAGGTCGGGCTATAAGTGCAGGAATGACTAAGGCTAAAAATACATAGCGATTTTATGGTTTCTAAAATCCCAGCGATAGTAATCGTCTATGATAAAAATCAAATATAAAAAATATAACTAGGCAGTGCCTTTCAACCTTATTATAACCCACTCTTTATAAACTGGGCCTATTGTAAACAATGCATTATTAATAGGAGCAAGCGTTCAAATATTAAGAAACT
Source organism: Brachymystax lenok tsinlingensis (assembly GCA_030435695.1). Lineage (NCBI taxonomy): Eukaryota > Metazoa > Chordata > Actinopteri > Salmoniformes > Salmonidae > Brachymystax > Brachymystax lenok. Next base: position 44,177,267 of record CM059810.1, read on the forward strand.
GAGAAACTAAATTAAGAGTAGGGGCGAAACAAAGGCTTTTCAAAGCAGGGACTATTATCATGGGACGTCGTACTACAGATAAACTACAGATTAAACCAGGGACCATTGAGACATAATATTAATGAGGACAGGCAGGGAACAAGACAGGGGAGAGAGATAGAGAGAGAGAGAGAGAGAGAGAGAGAGAGAGAGAGAGAGAGAGAGAGAGAGAGGGGGAGAGAGAGAGAGGGGGAACTGGTGAAGCAAACGTGGCTGCTTTGAAGTGGGAGTCAGAGTACTAGTAAATGGGGGAAGGTGGTGAAAAAGGGAATATGGGGTGGAAGAGGGGGTAAGAGAAGGGTCATGACAGCATGTGGTCTGAGAAGGGAGGCTAGGCGGAAAGTTCAGGGGGTACAAGGCCAGAGGAAGGGGGTTTGTCTCAGGATTTGAACCGCCATAGGTCCTCATTAAACGGAAAGCACGGCATGGCTGTTAGCTCTATTGTATTGTGGCTAATTTGTAAGGGGGAAAAAACCCTATACCTATCTCATACACATCATCTGAACCATTCAGACTGGAAAGGATGGGACCGTGCACTAATACTGACATTGACCCATTGTGGAAAAAATAGGTGAAAGAAAATTAAAAAAAACACAAAAGGAGTACAGAGGCAGGCACTGATTGGTTGAGAGAGGAGAGGGCAGAAGGTCCCGCACAGAGGCAGGCACTGATTGGTTGAGAGAGGAGAGGGCAGAAGGTCCCGCACAGAAACACAAAGGAAAAAGGCCCTAAGGATGGGACCGTAATGAGTCTCTCTCCGGAGTGGCCTCCTGCCAACGTTGAGCCGAGGTCAGGGACGGGACCTCGCTTCAACGTTGGAATAGTGATGGACCGCAATGTCCTTGTGATGTCCAACCGGGGGGTAACGACCAAGCTAATATATTACCGCCTCACAATAACAATAAAATAAATGTTTCCCCCTGGAACAGAAGACGGGAGGCAATTTGATAGCCGGGACTAAATAATGTTCATCCTGTGTTTCAGTTAATGAGAGCGTGTCAGGGGTTTGGTCAGCGCTAATATAATGGAGACTGAGAGCCTTTATTGTTTAATGAGGGAGAGATAATTAAGAGGGTATCAACTATAGTGGAAGAGAAGGAAAGAAGGAGAAGGGGAGGGAGGGAATAGCGGCGGCTTTGGTCTTTGAAGACAGGCGAGGCTCTCCTCGTTGGAAGTCTTTCTGGGAGGGAGGGTCAGGGAGAGGTACGACTCATTACGGGAGTGTTGGGATTTGATGAGAGCTCTGTAGCCACAGAATTAGCCAGCCCTAACATAGGCAGGGCAGCTGGCCAACAGAACCTTAACACAGAGAGGGCAGATGGCAAACAAAACCTTAACACAGGAAGTGTAGCTGGCCAGTGTTGGAAAAAGTACTAAATTGTCATACTTGAGTAAAAGTATAGCTACCTTAATAGACAATGACTCAAGTGGAAGTGAAAGTCAAAAGGAAATGGAATTGCTAAAATGTACTTTAGTATCAAAATTAAAAGTAAAAGTATAAATAATTTCAAATTCCTTATTTTCAAACCAGACGGCACAATTGTCTTGTTTTATTTTTATTGGAGGATAGCCAGGGGCACACTCCAACACTCAGACATAATTTACAAACAAAGCATTTATGTTTAGTGAGTCCACCAGGTCAGAGGCTGTAGGGATGACCAGGGATGTTCTCTTTGATAAGTGTGTAAATTGGACCATTAATCCTGTCAAAATGTAACGAGTACTTTTGGGCGTCATGGAAAATGTATGGAGTTAAAAGTACATTATTTTCTTTAGGAATGTAGTGAAGTAAAAGTAAAATAAATAAGTACTGATACCCCCAAAAACTACTTAAGTAGTATTTAAAGTATTTTTACTTAAGTACATTACACCACTGTAGCTGGCCTTTTATAGTTTCTCTTTTTTTTTCTCTATACGTGTCAATCTTTCTCTGTCACTGTCAATCTTTCTCACTATCCCTCTCTCTCTCTTTCCCTCCCTCTCTCTCCCTATGAATAATAAGTGCCTACTATGGCTGAAGTTGGGCAACTGGCAGTACAATATCACAATGATGAGAAGTGTAGATAAAGCTTGTCATACGCCGTATATTCCAAACCCCAGCCACAGCCACAGCCAGTTAGGTCCTATTCCTTGGCCAAGTCACGGAGTCCCATTCCCCGCCTGCCAAAAAGCTGTCCCATTCCATAATATTAAGACCAGGAAGTTGAAATAAAGAGGCTGATGGGGGTTGGAGGTTGATGGCGAACCAGACAGAGCGAGTGTGTTCCTAACTCCAAAAGACCCAATCCAATTTGGGCTAATTAAGTTCATACAAAAGTTCATCATACATATTTTCCTTTCCACAGGGCCGATGTCTATTGCATTATATTCATGATGTGTTCTTTTTCCCTTTGTTCTCCGGTCGTCTCCTGTCCCAGCCAATCAAATGATCTTGTTGGTAATTAGTGGCTTCCTCTTCCTTGGTCGGGCAGGTGCTAATGAGGGTGATGCGATTAAGGAGGGCGTGGAGGCTGAACTTGGGACTGTGCAAGGTGATCAGAGGGCCCGGGGATAGGGGCGAGAGGGGAAACTTAGGGCCCGAGACAGACAAGATCAAATAGAGACTCAACAGGCTTGATGAAGGGCAGGTTCAACAAGGTAACAACCCGTTTGATACTGAACACTGATCAATGTTGACCTCTGTGAGATAAAGAAGGAGGGAGCAACCGGCTAACAGCTTACACGTATGTCTCTCCATTCTTCAGTAGGATCTAACAGGGTTGGCATCATGTGGTGATGATGAAGATGATGATGACGACGACAACGATGAAGACAAATTACTTTTGATAACACAACGACTTTCTTAGGGAAAATGGATGCGTGGGAAATTTCCTCCAGGTATGTATATCAACTATGTGCAGCAGCTTCTGACGAGATCACAGCGATACAGCGACATTAGATCAATAATAACAATAATAATAACAATAATAACAATAATAATAATAACAATAATAATAATAATAACAATAATAATAATAATAATAATAATAATAATAATAATAACAATAATAATAATAATAATAACAATAATAATAATAATAATAATAACAATAATAATAATAATAATAATAATAATAATAATAATAATAATAATAATTAAATCACGCCAACACACAGTTAATCTACTTCCATCACCATATGGTGCTATCAAACACATCTAAAGCCGGGTGTGCACTACATGATTTTGGCCCCTCGATTTAGCTGTCCCAGACAAGTTTTTGAGATCGGCCCCAAAAAAATAATAAAAACATGTCGTCGCCTACTCGGGGCACGTGGCCTTCACTGACGCTCGTTTAATGTGAGCAGGTCAGAGACACAATCTGAGAGCTACAGATCTCGTGTTAGAGCAGTCCCAGGCGTCCCGATATTTTCAAACGTTTGATTTTTATCGGCACAAAATCTGCAGCGCTCTCGTAGTGTTAATGTGCAACGACAAGTGTTTTGAGAACGGCGATCAGCAATAGCCAACGAGAAGCTCGCCAGAGCCAGTGAGATGATGACGTTGTTTGGCGTCACCCCGGAATGCGTCGACTCTCGAGCAGAAGCGATGACTACTACTAGTATGAGTTTGTACTTTAACAAAAGCCAAAGTGTCAAAACATTACAGCTCTGAAGTTCACAAGCAATGTTACTCAATTCAAAATGTTGACTAGATAGTTCAACTCTGTACGGCAAGCGTGAACGTCTGACTGAAAAATTATTATGAGGCTGCTTTGAGCCACATCTCAATGTACAGTGAGGGAAAAAAGTATTTCATCCCCTGCTGATTTTGTACGTTTGCCCACTGACAAAGAAATGATCAGTCTATAATTTTAATGGTAGGTTTATTTGAACAGTGAGAGACAGAAAAACAACAAAAAAATCCAGAAAAACGCATGTGAAAAATGATATAAATTGATTTGCATTTTAATGAGGGAAATAAGTATTTGATCCCTCTGCAAAACATGACTTAGTACTTGGTGGCAAAACCCTTGTTGGCAATCACAGAGGTCAGACGTTTCTTGTAGTTGGCCAACAGGTTTGCACACATCTCAGGAGGGATTTTGTCCCACTCCTCTTTGCAGATCTTCTCCAAGTCATTAAGGTTTCGAGGCTGACGTTTGGCAACTCGAACCTTCAGCTCCCTCCACAGATTTTCTATGGGATTAAGGTCTGGAGACTGGCTAGGCCACTCCAGGAACTTAATATATGCTTCTTCTTGAGCCACTCCTTTGTTGCCTTGGCCGGGTGTTTTGGGTCATTGTCATGCTGGAATACCCATCCACGACCCATTTTCAATGCCCTGGCTGAGGGAAGGAGGTCCTCACCCAAGATTTGACGGCACATGGCCCCGTCCATCGTCCCTTTGATGCGGTGAAGTTGTCCTGTCCCCTTAGCAGAAAAACACCCCCAAAGCATAATGTTTCCACCTCCATGTTTGACGGTGGGGATGGTGTTCTTGGGGTCATAGGCAGCATTCCTCCTCCTCCAAACACGGCGAGTTGAGTTGATGCCAAAGAGCTCCATTTTGGTCTCATCTGACCACAACACTTTCACCCAGTTGTCATTCAGATGTTTCGCCGTAAAGCCTTTTTGAAATCTGACAATGCTGTGATATTGCCAAGAAGCAGAGCTTTTGATGACTATGAAACACTTGTATATTGATGCATGTTTAATAATTAAACTTTTGGATTTTGAATTTGGCGCCTTGCATTTCACCTGGTAGTGTCGGGAGTGGGGGTACTTAGGGAGCAGTGGGGCGCTAGCGACACTACCCAGTGAAATGTGAGGCGCCAAATTCAAAATCCAAAAGTTTAATTATTAAACATTCATAAATATACAATTGTTGCATAGTCATCAAAAGCTCTGATTCTTGGCAATATCACAGCGTTGTCAGATTTCAAAAAGGCTTTTATGGCGAAAGCACAACATTTGATTGTTTGAGGGTAGCACCTCTAATATTTACGCATTAGCATAAATCCATAACCCAACACGGGTCTCACAAAACGCATAAAATCGCTAATATAAAATCGCTTACCTTTGATGAACTTCTGCTGAGGGCTTCCCAAGTGTCCAACGAAGACAATCCATGCTTCTTTGGTTAGAAAAAGTCATTTATTATATCCATAAATCTCAGTTTGGTTGGCGCGTTATGATCATAAAATCCACCGTTGAGTCGCCCATTGAACCGTGAAGAGAACACGTTCAAATTATACCTATAAACTTTCTACAAACAAATCAAACATCATTTTTAATGTATCCTTAGGTATCCTTTTGGGTATATTTGCTGTAATATTTCAACCAAACGATAATGTGAACGATAGCGTCAAACCTTGTTTACAAAAGTGGTCGCCTGACAATTTCCTGTCACTGTCCGTTCTGGTCACTGCTAGAATTCCCAGTCTTTGACTGTTGACTGTTGACATCTAGTGGAAACCATAGGTACTGCATTCTCAGTCCTACATAAAGTTGTATGCAATAGGCACAATGGAGAAGATGCTCATTTACAAAAAAAAAAATGCAAATCCGGATGTATTTTCCTCGGGTTTTCGCCTGCTATATCACTTCTGTTATACTCACATACATTATTTTAACACTCTTAGAAACTTCCGTGTTTCCTATCCAATAGTACTAATTATATGCATATCCTATTTTCTGGGCCTGAGTGGCATGCATTTTACTTTGGGCACGCCAGACTCTCCAAAACCGTCACCTCGGGAGCCGCTCCCTAAGAAGTTAAGCCATTTTGCCACAACTTTGGAAGTACGCTTGGGGTCATTGTCCATTTGGAAGACCCATTTGCGACCAAGCTTTAACTTCCTGACTGATGTCTTGAGATGTTGCTCCAATATATCCACATGATTGTCCTTCCTCATGATGTCTTCTATTTTGTGAAGTGCACCAGTCCCTCCTGCAGCAAAGCACCCCCACAACATGATGCTGCCACCCCGTGCTTCACGGTTTGGATGGTGTTCTTCGGCTTGCAAGCCCCCCCACTTTTTCCTCCAAACATAACGATGGTCATTATTGCCAAACAGTTCTATTTTTGTTTCATCAGACCAGAGGACATTTCTCCAAACAGTACGATCTTTGTCGTTTTTTATGGCGGTTTTGGAGCAGTGGCTTCTTCCTTGCTGAGCGGCCTTTCAGGTCAATATATTTGTACCTGTTTCCTCCAGCATCTTCACAAGGTCCTTTGCTGTTGTTCTGGGATTGAATTGCACTTTTCGCACCAAAGTCCGTTCATCTCTAGGAGACAGAACGTGTCTCCTTCATGAGCGGTATGGTTTATACTTGCGTACTATTGTTTGTACAGATGAACGTGGTACCTTCAGGCGTTTGGAAATTGCTCCCAAGAATGAACCAGAATTGTGGAGGACCAAAATAAATCTGAGGTCTTGGCTGATTTATTTTTATTTTCCCACATGATGTCAAGCAAAGAGGCACTGAGTTTGAAGGTAGGCCTTGAAATACATCCACAGGTACACCTGCAATTGACTCAAATGATGTCAATTAGCCTATCAGAAGCTTCTAAAGCCATGACATCATTTTCAGGAATGTTCCAAGCTGTTTAAAGGCACAGTCAACTTAGTGTATGTAAACTTCTGACCCACTGGAATTGTGATACAGGGAATTATAAGTGAAATAATCTGTCTGTAAACAATTGTTAGAAAAATGACTTGTGTCATGCACAAAGTAGATGTCCTAACCGACTTGCCAAAACTATAGTTTGTTAACAAGAAATTTGTGGAGTGGTTGAAAAAGATTTTTAATGACTCCAACCTAAGTGTATGTAATGTTCCGACTTCAACTGTAGTATAAGGCCAATGAATGTGTGTGTGTGTGCATGTGTGAGCCTTTAAGGCGCGAGCCTTTAAGGAAGAGGACCAAGCTCAGATGAAAACAAACAGGTTATACAACCACATTATCATGTTAATACGGCTAAGGGCAGATATCTCTCTCTTTCAGCCTGAGTACCAAACGACACCCTATTCCCTTCACAGAGAATAAGGCGCCAATTAGGATACAGTATCAGTTTCTCTCCCCAACTGCGCTGAGTTGATAAAAACACTGGAAGCAGGATCAACTAAGGGGAAAAGTTTCTGTTCGTAAAAATGTTATATAATAATATCCACTGTATAATGGGATGACCTTGAATGTTGCCTGCCTGTCTATCAAAGAGCACCACTTGCATTCCGTTTCAATAATTTCTGTATTCCTCTATTACATTACAACAAGCACAGAGGGAACATCATGTAAACTCAAGCTCAAATTGAACTGAACATTTTTCGGTAGAGAAGGAGTTGTGGAGTGCTCGAACCCTCAGAGAGAGAGAGAGAGAGAGCGAGCGAGAGAGAGAGAGAGAGAGAGAGGGCGAGATGTGGACTAAGACAGAGAAAGAGGGAACTCAGCCTCATGGGGGTGAATGATACATTTTTTTATTGGGATCTCCTAAATACTATTAGCATTCATTTACAAACATTAATATAAACATTACAACTAGGTCAGATTGGGGAGAGGCGTTGAGTTGCGAGGTGTTTTATTCAGGTTTTTTTGCTGTTTGCTTGAGTAACTTAATATGTGGTCATGGCTCTGGTCGTTGTCTGGATTTGGGGACTGTGAAGAGACCCCTGGTGGCATGTCTGTTGGGTAAGTATGTCTGTCAGAGCTATCTGTAAGTTGATTATACAGATAATTTGGAAATGTAAACACAATAATATTTCTCACCCCAAAAATAATTGATGCAGTTAATCTAGTCAACCCTCAACCAGGAAAGACTGGCATGCATGTTGTTGATGTTAGTTCTGTATGTGTTTTGAGCCAGCTACAGCTTTGCTAGGTCATTTTCACTTTTACTGGACATTAAAACCTTCTCCAACCAGAAACCGTGGATTGATGGCAGCATTCGCGCAAAACTGAAAGCGCGAACCCCTGCTTTTAATCATGGCAAGGCGACCGGAAACATGACCGAATACAAACAGAGTAGCTATTCCCTCCGCAAGGCAATCAAACAAGCTAAGCGTCAGTATAGAGGCAAAGCAGAGTCACAATTCAACGGCTCAGACACGATGTGGCAGGGTCTACAGTCAATCACGGACTACAAAAAGAAAACCAGCCCCGTCGCGGAAACTGATGTCTTGCTCCCAGACAAACTAAACAACTTCTTTGCTCGCTTGAGATAGTGCCACCGACACGGCCCGCTACCAAGGACTGTGGGCTCTCCTTCACCACAGCCAACGTGAGTAAAACATTTAAACGTGTTAACCCTCGCAAGGCTGCTGGCCCAGACGACATCCCTAGCCGCGTCCTCAGAGCATGCGCAGACCAGCTGGCTGGTGTGTTTACGGACATATTCAATCAATCCCTATCCCAGTCTCCTGCTTCAAGAATGCCACCCCTTGAAGGGCCACTACTGCGTGGCCATGCACGCCTCCAACTCAATCATCAAGTTTGCAGACAACACTACAGTGGTAGGCTTGATTACCAACAACGACAAGACAGCCTACAGGGAGGAGGTGAGGGCCCTCGGAGTGTGGTGTCAGGAAAATAACCTCTCACTCAATGTCAACAAAACAAAGGAGATGATCGTGGACTTCAGGAAACAGCAGAGGGAGCACCCCCCCCCATCCACATCGACGGGACAGTAGTGGAGAAGGTGGAAAGTTTTAAGTTTCTCGGCATACACATCACGGACAAACTGAAATGGTCCACCCACACAGACAGTGTGGTGAAAAAGGTGCAACAGCGCCTCTTCAACCTCAGGAGGCGGAATAAATTTGGCTTGTCACCAAAAACACTCACAAACTTTTACAGATGCACAATCGAGAGCATCCTGTCGGGCTGTATCACCGCCTGGTACGGCAACTGCTCCGACCACAACCGTAAGGCTCTCCAGAGGGTAGTGAGGTCTGTACAACGCATCACCGGGGGCAAACTACCTGCCCTCCAAGACACCTACACCACCCGATGTCACAGGAAGGCCAAAAGATCATCAAGGACAATAACCACCCAAGCCACTGCCTGTTCACCCCGCTATCATCCAGAAGGCAAGGTCAGTACAGGTGCATCAAAGCTGGGACCGAGAGACTGAAAAACAGCTTTTATCTCAAGGCCATGAGACTGTTAAACAGCCATCACTAACATCACTAAATCTCTAGCCACTTTAATAATGAATCATTGGATGTAACAAACGTAGTCACTTAAAACCTCTTTAACATTCATGGAAATACAAGTGTTGCATACGGTTACAAAGCTTAGAGTCTTGTTAATCTAACAGTGTTGTCAGATTTCAAAAATGCTTCACGGCGAAAGCAAAACATTTGATTATCTGAGGTCAGCACCTCACACAAAAATAGCTTTTTCAACCAGCACTGGTGACACAAAATCACAAATTAAAGATATAAAAACTGACTTACTTTTAAGATCTCCTGATGTTTGCAACCAGGAGGGTCCCAGCTACACAACCGATGTTCATTTTGTTCCATAAAGTCAATATTTATATCTGAAAAACGCTGTTTAGATGGTGCCATTGAATTCAGAAATCCACTCCGTCAAAACAAACGTTGTCTATTTTTGTCACACAGAGACTCTATATAATCCTTAAATTGTCTAAAATGTTAACAAACAATAACATTTCACACGGAAAGAACTGTGTTCAATAGAGAAGGCAAATTCCCATGCGTGTGCTCTCGCCAGAGTGCTCCAAAACAGTGTTTTTCTTCCGGGGCTCTCTTCTCTCCAAGTGAAAATACTTATTCATTTTTCAAAATACAAGCCCAAAGCCTTCAATAATAGACTGTTACCATATAGGGGAAGCCATAGGAATAGGAAAATGGTGAACGGATTCAATGGTTTTCAATAGGTTTTAAAAAAACAGCATGGGAGAATTATAATTTTTTTTCTGGTCGGATTTCCTTCGGGGTTTCGCCTTTTTTTTTTTTTTTTACATTTTAGTCATTTAGCAGACATTCTTATCCAGAGCAACTTACAATGTGAGTGAGTGCATACATTTTCACACTTTTAGATTTTTCATACTGGTCCCCAGCAACCCTGGCATTGCAAGCACCATGCTCTACCAACTGAGCTACACAGGACACCTCCCCATCATCACACCAACTTCGTCAACATGACTTGAACATGATAATTGACCATACAATGTTATACCTGGGTGTTTAGCTTCTTCAACTCCAGTTGAGTTTCAGGTCTTTGAGAAGGTTTTGAACCAAATACAATGCTATTACTTTTAGTTGTATTTAAGACCAGTTTATTATTAACACCTATTCTGATACTGGCTGTAACTCCTTATTTAGAATGTCAGTGAGCACACTGGCTTTGGGTGCTGACATGTAGAGTGTGGAATCATCCGCATACATAGTCATTATAGCTTCGTGTAAGACCAGTGGCAAATCATTTGTAAAAAATAGAGAAGAGTAACGGCCCAAGGCAACTGCCCTGAGGGACACCGCATTGTTCATATCTGATGTTAGAGAAGCTTCCATTGAATAACACTCTCTGGGTTCTATTGGCTAAGGCTGCACTTAAATCTAACTATACAGCTCCAACTATCATATGACCCATGTATTTTAACCAATCATCAGTCATCTGAGTCAATTCAGTACAAGTTGAGTGCCCTTATCTAAATGCACGCTGGAAGTCAGTAGTTAACTTGTTCTCTGAAAAATACCATTGTATTTGGTCAAACCCGATTCTCTCCTTCAGTTTGCTAAGAACATGCAGCAAATTGATTGAGGCGGCTGTTAGAGCCAGCAAAGAGTGCTTTATTATTTTTAGGCAGTGGAATTACTTTAACCTTGCCAGGCAACCGTGACTCAGAATCGATCTTCGCCCTCCAATCAGATGGCCCAAGACTGGGTATCCTGGCCTAACTTTTTTGACTGGCTATTGTCGAAGGACCACCAAAGGACAGGCTGGGCTCACAGATAGTAGCCCAATCATGCATGTGAGTCAAGGAGACCAGAGACAATTAAGCACAGCTGACGGTACTAATGACCTATTCTCTTTCTCCTACAAAAGGGAAGAGGGAACCGGGAGAAAGGAGAGGACAAAGAAAGGAAAGAGTGTTTGCTCCTCGGAAGGGGAAGACATATCTTTTGGGAAGGTCGAAGAGGACAAGAAGTTAAACTACTTCTGGGGAACGGTCACCAGGAGAGAGGAGCTATCCACGAACGAACCATTAAGACGGTGACAAATCCGTGATTTATGTTATAGTTTAAAGATAATCGTCTGGTGTTCCTCATTGGTCTGAAGAAGAAGATTTATGTTTTCCTTGGGGAGATTATCATTGATTGTGTTGGAGTGTTTGAGTTGAAAGAAATCCCTCAATAGAAAACTTTGTTCAATTAAGCAAACCTGCTCCTGACTCGTTTATTCCTCCTTTCCGCTTTAGAGCAACACCAAATTATTTGGTCCGCTCACACTATTTTGAGACCAGACCAGAACAGAGTGCACTTTGCCTGGCTGTCAGAAAGTGGTTACATCCCAAATGGCACCCTATTCCCTTCATAGTCCAGAGCTTTTGACCAGGACCCATAGGGTTAAAAAAATATATAGTGCACTATATAGGGAATAGGTTGCCATTTGGGAAGCACACATGATCTGTCTGGCAGCCAGATACTCTTTGATCTAGACATAATAGAGAGTGTATGAAATGTCTATGTGAAAAGGGTGTGTGGGTAATTACATTTATGTGCGCCGTGTGACCATACATCAAACAAAAGTGTCTGTTCCTTACTAGATCAAGGCTACATCAAGGTGTACCTGGGGCTGGTCTAGTGCCGGTGCTGCTGACCCCGGACCACAGACGTTCCTACAGTCAGTGGTTCGAACCCTCATTGCGCCCCTCACTTTCTCTGCTATTTCCTACATATCTATCCTTAAACTGTCAACGAAACCTGAAAACCCCTTTTAAAAGGTATGTGAAGACTGCACCTCATATGTCTGTTTTATAGCTCTCTTAGTCAAAGTCACCATTATTAGTCAGTTGTACAACCAACCGAAATGTGTCTTCCGCATTTAACCCAACCCCTCTGAATCAGAGAGGTGCGGGGGGCTGCCTTAATCGACATCCACGTCTTCGGCGCCCGGGGAACAGTGGGTTAACTGCCTTGTTCAGGGGCAGAACGACAGATTTTTTCCTTGTCAGCTCGGGGATTTGAACTTGCAACCCTCCGGTTACAAGTCCAACACTCTAACCACTAGGCTACCTGCCTCCCCTGTCATGACAGTGAGGCTTTCTACTGGTAACGTATACATACCAAGTCAATAAGAATTATCTTCTGACTGAGACCTTTTTGAACTCTGACTAACAAAAAAATGACTGACTAACAAACTATTCATTTTGATCTACAGTGACTAGGTGGAAGCTTCCTTGACATTTTCCTGCTCTCTCTCGTACTGTCTGGGAATGCATTGTTGACATCCTATACCTCCATATGGTGTCTCAGATAAGCACATCACAACTCTGCAGTACAAGGGGAAATGAGGAAGGGAGATTGGGTGCGTGGGGGACCGGGGACAAGGGGGAAAAATGTGACTTACCTCGACCAGCTTGTTGGCGTGCTCCCGGAACACCTGCGCGTACTCCTTGACCTCCTTCTCGTTGCCACTCTTGGCCGCCTCGATGAGCACCAGCAGCGGCACGTTGGTCTCCAGGAACGAGTCGGAGATGTGGTCCATCACCGCCTTCCTCAACTGGAGAGAGAGAGAGACAGACAGTAAACACAAAGTTAAACACACTTTGTCTCTAAGTGTTTTAACTTTCCATGCCAATGAAGTATAACATATTTATTATTGAATTGAGAGTGGGGGGCGGAGAGAGAGAGAGCGAGGGGGAGAGGTGGGAGGGGAAGAGGGAGGGGAGAGAGAGCGAGCGAGAAAGAGAGCGAGGGGAGAGGGACCGAGAGACAGAGAGAGAAAGAGAGGGAGAGCGGGGAGATTAGGAAATGGAAAGAGAGGATCATCAGCAGCAGGGGGTCATAAAATAGTAAAATGGCTGCCCGCGAGGTGTCATTTTCCCCATGAGACCTTTTACGAGGGCAGCACTTTGCGACTTCTATATTTGTTTATGGAATCGTTTTGCAAAACTGTCAAGGAACACAGTCTTTTTCCCTGCTAAATGGACACTGATGGTATTCGCAGTCTCTTCGTATCGGACAGTGTAACAGACTAGTGGGAATAGAGTCAGTACAATGACAGTAGACAGGTGCTTTATCTTACTAAGAGAAGGACTTGGGCATATGGACCCTTGGAGACTAACAGAGGCAAGCAAGCACGCAAACACACACACACACTCGGAAGGAAGGACAGACGCACACACACACACTCCCATCCAGTCAAATGTCTTTGGAGTAGCGGTTCAATTGACTAGTCTTGTGAAGTTTAATTTCACGACTATCAGACTGAAGCCATTCGAATGAATGAGCAACTACTGTGGGGACTTCACTTTAGTTTCTGACGCAATCATTCATAATTAGGCTATAAAGAAAACATTATTGCACCACGTTCCTGGTGTTAAAGAACTAAAGATTTCGAGGGGCAGCGAGGGAGATATGGGGGTGCCGATGATTGACAAGGGCGTTTGGCTCCTAACCAGAAATAATCATCAGTCAGTCATGCTCGTTCACACGCACAAACACACACACATCAGTCAGTGAAACACGCACACTCACCCCTCCACCGACCAATTAAAATCTTAACTGCCAAGCCACAGTGGAGGGACAGTAATGATGAATTATGGCTTGTGGAGGTTTAATCCATCACGCTGGTTCTTTGAGGGGAGACTAGGAGTCTGCCTCCAAAATTGATATTTTGGTACACTACTTTTGGCCGGAGCCCTATGGACCCTGGTCAAAAGTAATGCACGACATAGGGAATAGGGATCCATTTGGGAGCCAAGAGCTGCAGGACATGACAGGCCTACATAAGCAACTCAGCTTTAGCCAAAATCTTGTGCTCTGTTCAATAGGTGGGAAATATTTTAACACTACAACCGCTTGGCCTTTCAGCCTATAAGTACCCACTAGAGAATGTTGTCGGGCGTCGTCTTTAGCATACGCATCAGATGCATACCAACTCGCAAAGTGCAGCAAACATAAGCGCCAACGCTTGATAAATAGTGCATAAACAATTATAAAGGATTCATTGCAGGAAGAAATATTTGTTGAAATATATCGATATTTGTTAGTTTTTTTACAACAATAGTTATTTGTTTAGATAGAGTCAAGGATGCGTTTTGTGTAATTCTACGAATTTCTAGAAAAAACGTAGGCCTATAGCCTATTTTACAATAAAAACTTTACAATGTAATACTTTTTATCAACTTTATTCATAGATTCGATTAGTAATAGAGTTATAGTAATTAACAAAGTCCAGTTATAGCTTCTTTTGACCAAGTAGAAATGAAGAAGATAATTCTAATATAACCAGCAAGGTGCACAGGTGAAATGATTTGCTGTATTCTTAAACAAAAGCACCAGTGCATGAACATAAAGACATAGATTATTATAATTTAAAGTTTATTATGTTACAAGTTTTTGCTTAGAAGTGGTCATGTGCTGAATGCATTGACAGCACGGATATTCTTGGAAAAAGTGAATTATGAGAGCTATTTGACAGGTAAGTGTAATAGAAACTGCAGAATATGCTCTTTCTGATACTGTCACGTCCAGGCCAGAGTTTTAGGCTGGCGTGTTTAGGTTTCGTTTTGGTGTAGGGGTTTTTGAGTTCTAGGTGTTCTATTTCTATGTTGGGGTAATGGTTCCCAATTAGAGGCAGCTGTGTGTCGTTGTCTCTAATTGGGAACCATATATATTGTTTGGGGTTTTCATTTAGGTTTTGTGGGTTATTGTTTTAACTTAACTTGCTTTGTGTTTAGTTTGTGCAACGTTACGATCTTCATTAGTTTGGTTTGTTGTTTTACCCAGTTACGTGAGTTTCGTTGTTACATAATAAAGCATGTATACTGGATGCCTCGCTGCGCCTTGGTCTGTCTATCCCGAGGATCGTGACAGATACTATATAGAAATCAACATGTTTTACCTGCAAGTGACAATGAAGGAGGATTTTATAAAGTGAGGATCCTTTCCCTGCATCTGTAAACTTCATGTACAATTTGACAACTGATAGGTCTAATAATGTCACTCATCAGATTATTGCCAATTTAATCTTGTCTATAGGCTAACTCTTATTACGTGTGAAATTCGTTTAGGTGTAGTTTAGGTGTAGTTTCGATGGGCCGGCTGTGCAGGTTGACTGGCATCGTTTGTTTTCCGCTTACAAAGTTGGAAAGAGCCATGTTTTGCATTATTCTAAAGGCCTACTGCAACCTCATAGCATGTTTTCATTTCCCGTACAATGCATTTGATTAGTAATAGAGCTTACTTTTACAAAGTAAAACATTAAAGAGAATGGTATCAACCCGCAAGGCACACAGTCAAATTATTAACATGAGCGCCAACACTGATAAATAGGCATAACACAAACTCATCAATACACTATTGTATTTCTAAATTAAAATCAACCTCTTTACCCTCCTTCTCATTCAGGTTAGGCCTAATTTAAATTTGATGGTGAAGTAACTTGCACAATTATCGCCCATTCCATCCATTTGTCATTCATTCAGTGTGGCTGGCATTGTCTGCTTTGCTGGAGAGAGGATACAGTGGCTTGCAAAAGTATTCACCCCCCTTGGCATTTTTCCTATTATATTGCCTTACAACCTGGAATTAAAATTGATTTTTTTGAGGTTTGTATCATTTGATTCACACAACATGCCGACCACCTTGAAGATGCAAAATATTTTTTATAGTGAAACAATCACAAAAATAAGACAACAAAATGGAAAACTTGAGCGTGCATAACTATTCACCCCCCCAAAGTCAATACTTTGTAGAGCCACCTTTTGCAGCAATTACAGCTGCAAGTCTCTTGGGGTATGTCTCTATAAGCTTGGCACATCTCCAGCTCCTTCAAGTTGGATGGGTTCCGCTGGTGTACAGCAATCTTTAAGTCATACCACAGATTCTCAATTGGATTGTGGTCTGGGCTTTGACTTGGCCATTCCAAGACATTTAAATGTTTCCCCCTAAACCACTAGATTGTTACTTTAGCAGTATGCTTAGGGTCATTGTCCAGCTGGAAGGTGAACCTCCGTCCCAGTCTCAAATCTCTGGAAGACTGAAACAGTGTCACGCTCGTCGTGTAAAGAACTGGACCAAGGTGCAACGCGGACTGAGTTCCACATCTTTTAATTTGTGAAACTATGAAACAACAAAAACAATGAACGACAATCGGACGTGGTGTAGCACACACAGCACATACACAAAAACCAATGACCCACACCGCAAGTAAGGAAAAGAACAAACATATATATGGTCCCCAATTAGAGGTAACGACACTCAGCTGCCTCTACTTGGGAACCATCAACAAACCAAACCTAGAAAATAAAACATAGAACAAAAACCCCCCTGATCACGTCCTGACCAACACACCCTAGATGAGCCAGAAGGCTATCTGTGGCCAGAACGTGACAAACAGGTTTCCCTCAAGAATTTCCTTGTATTTAGCGCCATCCATCACTCTTTCAATTCTGACCAGTTTCCCAGTCCCTGCCGATGAAAAACATCCCCACAGCATGATGCTGCCACCACCATGCTTCACTGCGGGGATGGTGTTCTTGGGGTAATGAAAGGTGTTGGGTTTGTGCCAGACATAGCATTTTCCTTGATGGTCAAAAAGTTCAATTTTAGTCTCATCTGACCAGAGTACCTTCTTCCATATGTTTGGGGAGTCTCCCACATGCCTTTTGGCGAACACCAAGCGTGTTTTTTCTTTTTTCTTTAAGCAATGGCTTTTTTCTGGCCACTCTTCCTTAAAGCCCAGCTCTGTGGAGTGTACGGCTTAAAGTGGTCCTATGGACAGATACTCCAATCTCCGCTGTGGAGCTTTTGCAGCTCCTTCAGGGTTAACTTTGGCCTCTTTGTTGCCTCTCTGATTAATGCCCTCCTTGCCTCGCCTGTGAGTTTTGGTGGGCGGCCCTCTCTTGGCAGGTTTGTTGTGGTGCCATATTCTTTCCATTTTTTAATAATGGATTTAATGGTGCTCTGTGGGATGTTTGAAGTTTGGGATATTTTTTTATAACCCAACCCTGATCTGTACTTCTCCACAACTTTGTCCCTGACCTGTTTGGAGAGCTCCTTGGTCTTCATGGTGCCACTAGTTTAGTGGTATTTCAGACTCAGGGGCCTTTCAGAACAGGTGTATATATTCTGAGATTATGTGACAGATCATGCGACACTTAGATTGCCCACAGGTGGACTTTATTTAACTAATTACGTGACTTCTGAAGGTAATTGGTTGCACCAGATCTTATTTAGGAGTTTCATAGCAAAGGGGGTGAATACAGTATGCACGCACCACTTTTCCGTTTTTAATTTTTTATATAATTTTTTGAAAAAAGTTATTTTTTTCATTTCACTTCACCAATTTGGACTATTTTGTGTATGTCCATTACATTAAATCCAAATAAAAATCTATTTAAATTACAGGTTGTAATGCAACAAAATAGGAAAAACGCCAAGGGGGATGAATACTTTTGCAAGACACTGTATGTTTTGCATTACTCTAAAGCCCTCTGTATGTTTTCGTTTTCCCTGCAATACATGTGATAAATAATAGAGTTATAGTAAATAAAACAGTCTCATAACAGCTTTTTACAAATAAAAACGTAAAAGAGAATTGTGTCAACCCCCAAGGTGTGCGGTCAAATTATTTGCCGCTGATAAATAGGTATAAACACAAACTCATCATTACACTAAATGTCTTTCTGAATTAAATCAACCTCTTCACCCTCCTTATCATTCAGTTAGGCCTAATTGAAATTCAATTGTGAAGTAAGGTGCACAATTATCGGCCATTCCATCCATTTGTCATTCATTCGGTGAGGAGAGAAAGACACATTAGCGCTTGGCTCGGTACCAACGTCCTGCAGCACATTGTCTTGGCGGATTAAGTTAGGAACAGGTACCAACATCCTGCAGCACACTGTCTTGGCGAATTAAGTTAGGAACAGGTACCAACGTCCTACAGCACATTGTCTTAGCGGGTTAGGAACAGGTACCAACGTCCTACAGCACATTGTCTTGGCGGGTTAGGAACAGGTACCAACGTCCTACAGCACATTGTCTTGGCGGGTTAGGAACAGGTACCAACGTCCTACAGCACATTGTCTTGGCGGGTTAGGAACAGGTACCAACGTCCTGCAGCACATTGTCTTGGCGGGTTAGGAACAGGTACCAACGTCCTGCAGCACATTGTCTTGGCGGGTTAGGAACAGGTACCAACGTCCTACAGCACATTGTCTTGGCGGGTTAGGAACAGGTACCAACGGCCTACAGCACATTGTCTTGGTGGGTTAGGAACAGGTACCAACGTCCTACAGCACATTGTCTTGGCGGGTTAGGAACAGGTACCAACGTCCTACAGCACATTGTCTTGGCGGGTTAGGAACAGGTACCAACGTCCTACAGCACATTGTCTTGGCGGATTAAGTTAGGAACAGGTACCAACGTCCTACAACACATTGTCTTGGCGGGTTAGGAACAGGTACCAACGTCCTACAGCACATTGTCTTGGCGGGTTAGGAACAGGTACCAACGTCCTACAGCACATTGTCTTGGCGGGTTAGGAACAGGTACCAACGTCCTACAGCACATTGTCTTGGCGGGTTAGGAACAGGTACCAACGTCCTACAGCACATTGTCTTGGCGGGTTAGGAACAGGTACCAACGTCCTACAGCACATTGTCTTGGCGGGTTAGGAACAGGTACCAACGTCCTACAGCACATTGTCTTGGCGGGTTAGGAACAGGTGTGGAAAAGAACAGGTCAGAAGACTAAATACTTTTCTGTTTGTGATTTCAAAATTTGGACAAACGAGCAGTGTAAAACACTAACATTTAGGAAAGGTCAGGGAAGGAGCAGGACATAGGATTTTTTTGGGGGGGGCAGATTTTTTTAAATGTACAAAATCAAACAGTGGCCGTTGGCCTATGGCGGTTTTAGTGTCCCATGAGAAGATCAAACTTTTGCTAAACTGTACCCTACAGCATACGGTCTAACACCCAGAGCTGCATACTTGTGAGTGTGTGAGTGTGTGAGTGAGTGAGTGAGCATGTGATGAATTGTCAAAGACTCCGGCCACCCTAGTCATAGACTGTTCTCTCTGCTACCACACGGCAAGCGGTACCGGAGTGCCAAGTCTAGGTCCAAGAGGCTTCTAAACAGCTTCTACCCACAAGCCATAAGACTCCTGAACATCTAGTCAAATGGCTACCCAGACTATTTGCATTGCCCCCCCCCTCTCTTCCACGCTGCTACTCTCTGTTTTTATCTATGCATAGTCACTTTAATAACTCTACCTACATGTACATATTACATATTAGTACATAGCCCCTGTATATAGTCTCCACATTGACTCTGTACTGGTACCCCCTGTATATAGTCTCCACATTGACTCTGTACCGGTACCCCCTGTATATAGTCCAGCTAGTGTTATGTACTGCTGCTCTTTAATTATTTGTTATTCTTATCTCTTACTGTTTTTAGGTATTTTCTTAAAACTGCATTGTTGGTTAAGGGCTTGTAAGTAAGCATTTCACTGTAAGGTCTACACCTGTTGTATTCAGCATTTCACTGTAAAGTCTACACCTGTTGTATTCAGCATTTCACTGTAAGGTCTACACCTGTTGTATTTAGCATTTCACTGTAAGGTCTACACCTGTTGTATTTAGCATTTCACTGTAAGGTCTACACCTGTTGTATTCAGCATTTCACTGTAAGGTCTACACCTGTTGTATTTAGCATTTCACTGTAAGGTCTACACCTGTTGTATTTAGCATTTCACTGTAAGGTCTACACCTGTTGTATTTAGCATTTCACTGTAAGGTCTACACCTGTTGTATTCAGCATTTCACTGTAAGGTCTACACCTGTTGTATTCGACGCATGTGACAAATAGAGGAAAATAGTAGGAAAGAGACTTCTTTCGTAATGCAATCAATGTGCCATGTTCATTTGGGTTTGCGGCGTACCTGTGCATGACATTCAGAGAGAGATGGGAGCGCGCTCCCAGTTAATGACCCATCTCCCCCTGTGCTAATAATCTAATCTATGACTTTTAATGAACTCTAGCCTCCTCGTTAATAGCCTTTAATAAGAGTTTTAGATGTTTAGGACTTTTCCCATTGTCAATGTCTTGAGTCTGATTTGAATATATTTCATCATTTATTTGTATATAAACTATACAACATATATATCATGTTGGAATAAACATACTCTGCCATTTATATCTGTATACATAGGGGCGGTGTCCCGGACACAGAGTAAGCCTAACCCTGGACTGAAAAGGGACAATATCCATTGACAATTAGTTCAGGATTAGACTGAATTTGTGTCCAGGAAACCACCTCTTGATGTTATAATATTCATAATATGTTAGATTAAATAGTATTGAGCAATGCCTCAAAGTGATGTTGAGGTGTTAGACTGAGACTGACAGAAGAAGGGATGATACAGTAGAGTGATATTCCTCCTCTTTCTCTCCTTCTCTCCTCTCTGCACCAACAGCATTTCAATGCCCGAACCCCACAGGACTCCCACTTAAATCTTTCAGCCATATCGCTCGCTCTCTCTCTCTCTCTCATTTGGTAAAAAAATTTAAAACCTGTTTTTGCTTTGTCATTATGGGGTGTTGTGTGTAGATTGCTGAGGATTTGTATTATTTATTCAATCCATTTTAGAATAAGGCTGAAACGTAACAAAATGTGGAAAAAGTCAAGGGGTCTGAATACTTTGAGGCACTGTATATCTAAATTAATAGATCTCTCTGTCTCTCTCTCTCTCTCTCTCCCTCCCTCCCTCCCTCCCTCCCTCCCTCCCTCCCTCCCTCCCTCCCATCTGCACTCACTTATTCTATGTAGGGTTGCAAAAGGCAGGGTACATCAGATTATCACAGGCGTCTGTAATTATCTCTGTGTATGTGGCCATATCACACGTAAAATATGATGATACAAAGATGTACAACATTATTCTAAATATAAACCATCAACGTAGTTGTGAACAGCATTGGTGTTTAATATAAGGGTTTCCACTTGTATATATTTTACTATGTCAATATGTCCTTTGTTGTTAATGTTTTGACACCAAACTGCTGGCAGTTGTGAAAAGAAGTCAATAGCTGGAAGAGTTGCAGAGTTAATTGAAAATAATGGCAGATGTTAGATGTTTTTATATATCGTTTATCCACTAGAAAATCATAGACAATATGGATACAGGTATAAAACATGAATACCATATGTTAATATATTTTCTAAAGTTATTCAAGAATAAATTACCAAAGTTACAATAGATGACATGTTAATTACCAAAATTACTGAATGTCTCTCTCTCTCTCTCTCTCTCTCTCTCTCTCTCTGCACTCTATTTCATTCACTCTTTATCATTGTACATTTGGGATAAATAAAGTAATATATCACACATGGTTTCATATATTGTGTGGTCGTATGGTATCGCCATAGAGATGAGTTGGACGTTGGAAGTTATAATTGGTATAAACGCCAGAATCGTTGGACTACGCTGACTCTTATCACACTGTCGTGTCCAACCTAAATCTTTTCCACCGTCAACTATGGTATCTCGGACTCGGTTCAGTACTGTCAAAAAGGTTATTTGTCAATCAGCCACCTTTGACCTATCTCCTGATGTCATTTCATCATATGGAATGGGTGATAAAACAGTGACTCCAGTCTGCCTTCCCTCGGATACTGTGATGTCTATTGTGTAGTAGATGGAATCTGAGCTAGAGTCATGTAATCTTGCTGTTAAATTGGAAAGAGTGCGCCTCTGATTTCTTCTGCTCAGACTACGAAAACAGCGAGTGGAAAATTGGAAACACCAAACAGGGAGAATGAGTGCTTTAGCTCAAATTGCTTTGAGCGCCTCACCAAAAAAGTTTGATGGATTATGAAATAGCTGTTCTCTCCCCCTCCTCTCTCCCCCTCCATCTCTGTCTAATCCTCCACCTCTCTTCTATCTTGTCATCGACACATCGAGTTAGAAGCCCAGTTAAACCCGCTGCGATTCACACCTAGCTCTAACGCTGGATAAAAGCGTTGAAAGGAATGCTGTGAAATAATTCGGACGGCATATTTAGTTAACCAACATACCTGGGAGAGATTAATATCCGTTTGGCTGTTTGCCGATAAGCAGAGGGCTGTGTGATCTTCAAAGATGGAGATTAGCGTTTGATTTACAAATTAGATTTTTAATGGTGGAGAGAAACTGTTTTTTTTTGTGAATTAGAAACCTGCTCTGACACAACAAAACAGATGTCTGATGGAGAGAACTGTCGCAAAGATCCCCTGTGTGTGTTTGTGTGTCTGTACTGTACAGTCGTAGCCAAAAGTTTTGAGAATGACACAAATATAAATTTTCACAAAGTCTGCTGCCTCAGTTTGTATGATGGCAATTTGCATACACTCCAGAATGTCATGAAGAGTGATCAGATGAATTGCAATTAATTGCAAAGTCCCTCTTTGTCATGCAAATGAACGGAATCCCCCCAAAAACATGTCCACTGCATTGCAGCCCTGCCACAAAAGGACAAGCTGACATCATGTCAGTGATTCTCTCGTTAACACAGGTGTGAGTGTTGACGAGGACAAGGCTGGAGATCACTGTCATGCTGATTGAGTTCGAATAACAGACTGGAAGCTTCAAAAAGAGGGTGGTGCTTGGAATTATTGTTCTTCCTCTGTTCTTCCTCTGTCAATAATGGTTACCTACAAGGAAACACGTGCCGTCATCATTGCTTTGCACAAAAAGGGCTTCACAGGCAAGGATATTGCTGTCAGTAAGATTGCACTTAAATCAACCATTTATCGGATCATCAAGAACTTCAAGGAGAGCAGTTCAATTGTTGTGAAGAAGGCTTCAGGGCGCCCAAGAAAGTCCAACAAGCACCAGGACCGTCTCCTAAAGTTGATTCAGCTGCGGGATCGGGGCACCACCAGTACAGAGCTTGCTCAGGAATGGCAGCAGGCAGGTGTGAGTGCATCTGCACGCACAGTGAGGCGAAGACTTTTGGAGGATGGCCTGGTGTCAAGAAGGGCAGCAAAGAAGCCACTTCTCTCCAGGAAAAACATTAGGGACAGACTGATATTCTGCAAAAGGTACAGGGATTGGACTGCTGAGGACTGGGGTAAAGTCATTTTCTCTGATGAATCCCCTTTCCGATTGTTTGGGGCATCCGGAAAAAAGCTTGTCCGGAGAAGACAAGGTGAGCGCTACCATCAGTCCTGTGTCATGCCAACAGTAAAGCATCCTGAGACTATTCATGTGTGGGGTTGCTTCTCAGCCAAAGCAGTGGTCTCACTCACAATTTTGCCTAAGACCACGGCCATGAATAAAGAATGGTACCAACACATCCTCCGAGAGCAACTTCTCCCAACCATCCAGGAACAGTTTGGTGACGAACAATGCCTTTTCCAGCATGATGGAGCACCTTGCCATAAGGCAAATGTGATAACTAAGTGGCTCAGGGAACAAAACATCGTTATTTTGGGTCCATGGCCCGGAAACTCCCCAGACCTTAATCCCATTAA
The DNA here is from genome assembly GCA_030435695.1 of Brachymystax lenok tsinlingensis. Taxonomy (NCBI): domain Eukaryota; kingdom Metazoa; phylum Chordata; class Actinopteri; order Salmoniformes; family Salmonidae; genus Brachymystax; species Brachymystax lenok. The sequence goes on from CM059810.1 coordinate 44,201,000, forward strand.
GAACGTGGTCAATCCTCAAGAGGCGGGTGGACAAACAAAAACCCACAAAATCTGACAAACTCCAAGCATTGATTATGCAAGAATGGGCTGCCATCAGTCATGATGTGGCCCAGAAGTTAATTGACAGCATGCCAGGGCGGTTTGCAGAGGTCTTGAAAAAGAAGGGTCAACACTGCAAATATTGACTCTTTGCATCAATGACACGTAATTGTCAATAAAAGCCTTTGACACTCATGAAATGCTTGTAATTATACTTCAGTATTCCATAGTAACATCTGACAAAAATATCTAAAGACACTGAAGCAGCAAACTTTGTGCAAATTAATATTTATGTCATTCTCAAAACTTTTGGCCACGACTGTATGTGTGTGTGTGTGTGTGTGTGAGAGAGAGTGTGTCTCTTCGATGCGATGCAGAATGTTTGACTCATCAGTGTTATGTAAGAGATCGGCACGAGGAATGCAGATTTTTACATTGGCGATGATTTACTTTACCCCCATCCCCACCCCTTGCACCCCCAACCCTACCCTGTTCCCCTTTCGTTTACGACAAGAGAAATAAAGTGCATCAAAAAAACGAAAAACAAATATGCAATTATAAGGGAGAAAATTGAGAATCCAATTGTGATAGGGAAAACATTGGCGGGGTGTATTCCCCCGTTCCCCCCGTCTCACTTGTGAAGCACGTCTCACTGCTAAACACCTGTATGTGACCAATAAAATGTGATTTGATAACTGACCATAAAATGTTACTCCTAGGAGTTTAACTGTAGGTTAAAGACGCTTTGAACCAAATACAATGCGTTTGGTTTTAGATGTATTGAAGACCAGTTTACTGTTAATTACCCATTCTGACACTGACTGTAACTCCTTGCTATGAGTCTCAGTGAGCTCACTGGCTGGAGGTGCTGATTTGTAACAGTGTGCAATCATCAGCATAGAAAGTCATTTTGGCTCCTTGTAAGAAAAGTGGCAAATAATTAGTAAAAATAGAGAAGAGTAACAGCCCAAGCAACACGTGTGGCAATAAGAGTGGGCTTGAGGATAACCGACCAAAGATTACACTGGAAAGCCTTGGTCAGAATGTGTCTGCCTCTGCAGTCTTTCTAGAAAGGTGTTTTATGGTAAATTGGCCCACTGGCTAGTTACTATAGCAGCTACACTGTGCTACACCTGAATTCACCAATAGTCCTATTCACCCAAACATGTATGCAGAACGTGTAATAACACCATATCAGTTAATGGCTTGGGCGCAGCTGATGTAGACTAGATAGGTGCAACGCGGCTGATAATACATACAGCATGTGGACCAGCAAGGTACAGGATGATGGCTGGAGACGGATTTTCCAGCAGGTCCATAATGAGTGCTGACATTAAAGGCCCAGTGCAATCAAAATGTAGTTTCTCTGTGTTTTTTATCATATTGTACAACAGCTGATGAAACTAACGCTGTACAAGTGTGAAAGAAATGTGGTCAGTGTTATTTTCCTAATAGTTGCTAGTAGAAAATAATACAATCTACACAGCAGGTTTGCATGGGTGCTGTAAACTGGTTAACAGACCAATAAAAGGAGACTTCTAAACCTCTCTGCCAATAACAGCTAATTCTACGTTTCCCCTCCCCACTCAGAACACTCCCAGACAGTCCAAGCAAAATTCTTGCTTGAGAAATATTATTTTTTATCAATAATAGTAAGGTACACTACATGACCAGAAGTATGTGGACACCTGCTCATCGAACATCTCATTCCAAAATCATTGGCATTAATATGGAGTTGGGCCCCCCTTTGCTGCTATAACAGCCTCCACTCTTCTGGGAAGGCTTTCCACTAGATGTTAGAACATTGCTGCAGGGGCACTTGCTTCCATTCAGCCACAAGAGCATTAGTGAGGTCGGACACTGACGTTGTGCGATTAGGCCTAGTTTGCAGTCTGCGTTCCAATTCATCCCACAGGTGTTCATTCCACAGGTGTTCATCCCACAGGTGTTCATTCCACATGTGTTCAAGCGTGATTCATCACTCCAGAGAACACGTCTCCACTGCTCCAGAGTCCAATGGCGGTAAACTTTACACCACTCCAGCCGATGCTTGGCATTGCGCATGTTTGATCTTAGGCTTGTCAGCAGCCTAACAGCAATGGGTATCCATGCCACGTTGAAAGTCACTGAGCTCTTCAGTAAGGCCTTTCTACTGCCAATGTTTGTCTATAGAGATTGCATGGCTGTGTGCTCGAATTTTATACACCTGTCAGCAACAGGTTTGGCTGAAATAGCTCCATCCACTAATTTGAAGGGGAGTCCACATACTTTTGGTGATGTAGTGTACTTAACTGTACCCAGAAATTATTTGATATTTCTGTAAAAAAAGCTGTATTTGGCCTTTAAGGGTGTTGTGAGCTCGTCTATCAGCCCCCCCTCCTTCCCTTTCTTATCAGTCATTTCTGGTGGTAGGCCCCGGGATCCCCGTGGTCAGGCCAAAAGAACGCCGCTGGAGCCCAAGCGAGTGGCGGGGGGTGGGGTCAGTGGAGGGCAAAACGACTGCTGACAGCGTTAACGACTGACCATTTGACACCATACCTGTCACGCTGACTGCAGTGTGGGGGGCCATTGTCATTGTCAGTCAGCTAGATACTGTGACTTGTCACTATGGAAGCATCTGTAAGTTAAACAGCTAAACTTATTATCGTCTTTTTGTGCTCATTGTTATCTGTCGGAAGTGAAACAATAACAGAATTACTGATACCAACCTAAATCATAATTTTGTGCTTGTTACCAGCCAAAAGCATGCAAAGATCAACACATACATTGATCAACTGTAGAATGTATAGAAAAAAAAAGAACACATACACTTTCGTTTAAAGACGACAATGATTTTGCATTTCTCGTATGGCTAATCAACGAGCCATCTGTCACAATACGAAACAGCTGTTCTTCTGATTCCAATTTCCATGCACTATAAACAAACAGCAGAATTAATCCAGAAAATAACCATTATAATGAACGGGTAGTGTAGAATTTGTTGCGCTGCTGCCACGGGGGAGCCCTGCGATCAGCCATCAGTCAAGATTGGGAGCGAGCCCCGGTGAATAAGTAACTTGAAAACAGGCATTCATAACAAACAGGATGACAAGGCTAGGAACACATGGCACGTCTCTAGGCACCCTTTTCCATTAATAACGCACTACTTCTGACCAGAGCCCTATAGGCCCTGGTCAAACTTATGGAACTATATAGGGAATAGGTTGTAAATGGGGACGCAGCCTGTGGTGGTAGCTGGCTATCAGAGGAATAGTAATTTCAGAGAGGCGAGACATTTGAGGATATTAGCTCAGTGCACAATCAGCTCTTCTCTTTCCCCAATTAGGACTATTCATCAACTTTTGGAACAGCTGGGACGCTATTTTTACAGTTTCAGATTCAGCCTCTCTCTCCATCCCCTCTCTTTTGTTCTCTTTCACCCACATTGTCTCTGACTTTGTTTCATCCCTTTGGCCTTAAACCAGCTGCCGGCAGTACCGTGGCATTATTGCTAGTCACAGAAAGGGACTGGCTATAGGGCATTTCGGCATATGCCAGATGAGCTGGTCCACCTTTAGCCCAGTGGGCCTGTCTAAGCACAGAATGATCATTATCTGGCTAATAGTGTGGGCCTCCTCGTGTGACGGCGAATGACCACCTAAGGCTTCAGATCTATCAAATCAAAGCACATTTTATTTGTCACATGCTTTGTAGACAACAGGTGTAGACTAACAGTGAAATACTTACTTAGGGGTCTTTTCCAACAATGCAGAGTCAAAGATATGATACAACATTTAATAAAAAAATGTAAATAGGCACACAAGGAATAAATACACAGTGAATAACAAATACAAATAATGAGTATTGTTATGCCGTCTTCACAACTGTGTTTGTGTGTTTGGACCACAATAGATCCTTAGTGATGTGGACACAGAGGAACTTGAAGCTCTCGACCCGTGCTCTGCCCTCTGTTTCCTATAGTCCACGATCAGCTCCGTTGTCTTGCTCACATTGAGGTAGAGGTTGTTGTCCTGGCACCACACGGCCAGGTCTCTGACCTCCTCCCTATAGGCTGTCTCATCATAGTCAGTGATCAGGCCTACCACTGTCGTGTCGGCAAACTTAATGATGGTGTTGGAGTCGTGCACGGCCACTCAGTAGCGGGTGAACAGGGAGTACAGGAGGGGACTAAGCACGAACACCTGAGGGGCCCCCGTGTTGAGGGTCAGCATGGCGGATGTGTTGTTGCCTACCTTTACCACCTGGGGGGCGGCCCGTCAGGAAGTCCAGGATCCAGAGGATCCAGTTGCAGAGGGAGATGTTCAGTCCCAGGGACCTTAGCTTAGTGATGAGCTTCGAGGGCACTATGGTGTTGAGTGCAATAGAGATCATTTTTGGATCTGTTAGGGCGGTATGCGATTGGAGTGGGTCCAGGGTGTCTGGGATGATAGTGTTGATGTGAACCATGACCAGCCTTTCGATAGTCTTGGGCACAGGGACTATGGTGGTCTGCTTGAAACACAGGGACTATGGGCACAGGGACTATGGTGGTCTGCTTGAAACATATAGGTATTACAGACTGGGTCAGGGATAGGTTGAAAATGTCAGTGAAGACACTTGTCATCTGGTCAGCGCATGCTCTGATTTGGCGTCCTGGTAATCCGGTTGCGGCCGTATGAATGTCAACCTGTTTAAAGGTCTTACTCACATCAGCTACGGAGAGTGTAATTACACAGTTGTCGGGAACAGCTGGTGCTCTCACGCACGATTCAGTGTTGCTTGCCTTCGAAGATGGCATTTAGCTTGTCTGGTAGGTTCATGTCACTGGGCAGCTCGGGTTTCCCTTTGTAATCTGTGATAGTTTGCAAGCCCTGCCACATCCGACGAGCGTCAAAACCAGTGTAGTAGGATTTAATCTTCGTCTTGTATTGACACTTTGCCTGTTTGATGATTGGTCAGAGGGCATCTTAGTAAAGAGTATAGTCTACAACTTATCATGAGGTATTCTAACTCAGGCGAGCAGAACCTTGAGACTTCCTTAATATTAGAGATTGCACACCAGCTGTTGTTAACAAAGAGACATACACCACCTCCCTTGAGTTTACCAGATGCTGCCGTTCTGTCCTGCCGATGCGTTGACAAAACTGATTTATATTAAACATGTTCTCGTTCAGTCATGACACTGTGAAGCATAGGAACATAGTTATTCAGGTCCCATTGATAGGAAAGTCTCGAACGAAGCTCGTCTAGTTTGTTCTCCAGTGATTGTGCATTCGCCAGTAGATCAGAGGGTAGAGGTGGTTTCTTTACCAGCCGCCGGAGTTTCATCAGGGTGCCCCCCAAGTCGGCATCCATATCGTTGTCTTTTCCTCTTCCAAGTGTCGGGGATTAAGGCCTGGTCCCGGGTGAGCAACACGACCGAGTCATTGAAGTAGAAATCCTCATCCAAATGGAGGTTAGTGATCGCTGTTCTGATGTCCAGAAGCTGTTTTTCGATCATAGGAAACAACGGCGAAAACATGATGTACAAAAAGAAAATTAAGATCAGCTCAAAAAACCACACTAAATAATAATAATTCTAAGTATAACTGGTCAGGAGCCTGTAGAAAGGCTGCTATACATCCCAGCGCCAGTCTACTGGCAACGAAGGGATTGAATGGGTAGTCATTGGTCACACTATGTTTTGGGGTTAGAGCTACCATGCATTGAATAGCAAAATAACTACCTACATACATACATACATACTGTACATACATACATACTGTACATACATACATACATACTGTACATACATACATACATACTGTACATACATACATACATACATACATACATACTGTACATACATACATACATACATACATACATACATACATACATACGTACGTACATACATACATACATACTGTACATACATACATACATACATACATACATACATACATACATACATACATGCATACATACTGTACATACATACATACATACATACATACATACATACATACATACTGTACATACATACTGTACATACATACATACTGTACATACATACATACATACTGTACATACATACATACATACTGTACATACATACATACATACATACATACGTACATGCATACTGTACATACATACATACATACATACATACATACTGTACATACATACATACATACTGTACATACATACATACATACATACGTACATACATACTGTACATACATACATACATACATACATACTGTACATACATACTGTACATACATACATACATACATACATACTGTACATACATACATACATACATACATACTGTACATACATGCATACATACTGTACATGCATACATACTGTACATACATACATACATACATACATACTGTACATACATACTGTACATACATACTGTACATACATACCTACATACTGTACATACATACATACATACATGCATACATGCATACATACATACATACATACATACATACATACATACATACATACATACATACATACATACATACATACATACATACATACATACGTACATACATACATACATACATACATACTGTACATACATACATACATACATACTGTACATACATACATACATACATACTGTACATACGTACATACATACTGTACATATTCAAGTAAATTAAGATATTAAGATAAAGAAAGTTAACATAGGTTCGGTATTAAATTGCACCCTATTCCCTATTGTGCCATGGTCAAAAGTAGTACACTATATAGTGAATAGTGAGCCATTTGGGATGCAGACTTTATCCTTCAAAGTCATACTTTAGAATTTGTCCTCGCCTGTGCCACTCTCAGCCTCTCGGTCTCGTACTGTAGCAAACAGTGCAAGCATTAGCCTGTAAACAAGAACAAGGGCCAGTCAGTCTCTCTCTAGTGGCTTTTAGGCTATTCATGCTTATTCATTCTGGCCTGCTAATGTCCTATTACCTTAATGCAGAACTCCCTTGGCAGGCTGGGTGACCTGTCCCGCTCAACAGAAGGCAAAGCGGGTGGCACCAAGGTGTTAAGAGATTAAATAATAATAATAATTAGGACCATACTTCCTTATGTGTTGTAATTAACCAGAGCGATTCATCCCCCAAGTCTCCACAAACAGACATGGGGGGGCTGCGTCCCAAATGGCACCCTACTCCCGACATAGGAGTGGCCCATAGCACTTTGGTCAAAAGTAGTGCACTATATAGAGAATATGGTGCCATTCGGGACGCAAACACAGAGTAAGCTTTCACCACGCATGGGATGTCTCATCACCATCACCGCCATTCAATCTAATTTACAAACCCAATGACATTTGATGACACATCTCTGATTAACTGGGGCAATGAGTCGTTTTTTCCAGAACTCTGACAGATGCAGATGCTGTCAGGGAGAAGAAAATATTGAGAGTACTTGTGTTACAGACAAAGTATCCGAGTGGAGTAGAATAAGAAGAAAACACAAGGGAAACATGTATTTGTCTATTCGAAAATTGCACAATAGTCCCTATATAGCGCACTAACTTTGTCCAGAGTCCTACGAGCCCTGGTCAAAAGAAAAAGTGCACTAAAAAGTGAATAGGTGCCATTTGGGGATGCATATATTACACAACGTGTTTAGGCACATTATTACATAACGTGTTTTGGGCACATTATTACACAACGTGTTTTGGCACATTATTACACAACGTGTTTTGGCACATTATTACACAAACGTGTTTTGGCACATTATTACATGATTGTTTATGGTCAATTCGATTAACTTCATTACTACAATTCTCCTTTATAGAGTAAGAAATCATCTTATAGATGATTTGACTAGTGTATGTGAAGACTGCATGTATGATATATAAAGCCTTTATACATTGTAGTCTGCTTAAAGTAGAACACTGGTTTTTACAGTAAATTGATTGATTGATTTGTTGTGTCTTATATCTTTCAGATCCCCAACCCAAAGGCTAATAAGACAATGCATTTTCATATTCTCTATAATGTTTAGAATTTGGATTACAACTCAGGAGGCCAGGTCTGATAGGGATGAGTACAGCTATTGTCCAGCACGTTGACACTAGGTGCGATCAGCCTTGTAACGCTGGAACCATTTCAGAGTTGTTCGAGAGGTTTGTGCCTGAATGAATTGAAGTGATGGTTCAGAAATTACCGGTCGAAAATGAAATTGCGGCAGACTCCTGCACGAGTAAATCAGGACTATTAAACACTTTTTCATTTCCTTTAAAACCACTTTACTTGTACCATAAAAACGTGAGGAGTCACTAATAAACATCTCGCCTCGGTTTAATACCGCGATAGATAATGAAATAAATGTCTTAAAAGGATTAAAAGTGCATGGCCTTGCAAATCTGTAAACAGCCATTTCTTTTGGGGTGTGTGTGATGGGGTCTAACCTAACACAACGTACATGGCATACATACTGTACATACATACATACATACATACATACATACATACTGTACATACATACTGTACATACATACTGTACATACATACATACATACTGTACATACATACATACATACTGTACATACATACATACATACATACATACGTACATGCATACTGTACATACATACATACATACATACATACATACTGTACATACATACATACATACTGTACATACATACATACATACATACGTACATACATACTGTACATACATACATACATACATACATACTGTACATACATACTGTACATACATACATACATACATACTGTACATACATACATACATACATACATACTGTACATACATGCATACATACTGTACATGCATACATACTGTACATACATACATACTGTACATACATACTGTACATACATACCTACATACTGTACATACATACATACATACATGCATACATGCATACATACATACTGTACATACATACATACATACATACATACATACATACATACCGTACATACGTACATACATACATACATACATACATACATACTGTACATACATACATACATACATACTGTACATACATACATACATACATACTGTACATACGTACATACATACTGTACATATTCAAGTAAATTAAGATATTAAGATAAAGAAAGTTAACATAGGTTCGGGTATTAAATTGCACCCTATTCCCTATTGTGCCATGGTCAAAAGTAGTACACTATATAGTGAATAGTGAGCCATTTGGGATGCAGACTTTATCCTTCAAAGTCATACTTTAGAATTTGTCCTCGCCTGTGCCACTCTCAGCCTCTCGGTCTCGTACTGTAGCAAACAGTGCAAGCATTAGCCTGTAAACAAGAACAAGGGCCAGTCAGTCTCTCTAGTGGCTTTTAGGCTATTCATGCTTATTCATTCTGGCCTGCTAATGTCCTATTACCTTAATGCAGAACTCCTTGGCAGGCTGGGTGACCTGTCCCGCCTCAACAGAAGGCAAAGCGGTGGGCACCAAGGTGTTAAGAGATTAAATAATAATAATAATTAGGACCATACTTCCTTATGTGTTGTAATTAACCAGAGCGATTCATCCCCCAAGTCTCCACAAACAGACATGGGGGGGCTGCGTCCCAAATGGCACCCTACTCCCGACATAGGAGTGGCCCATAGCACTTTGGTCAAAAGTAGTGCACTATATAGAGAATATGGTGCCATTCGGGACGCAAACACAGAGTAAGCTTTCACCACGCATGGGATGTCTCATCACCATCACCGTCATTCAATCTAATTTACAAACCCAATGACATTTGATGACACATCTCTGATTAACTGGGGCAATGAGTCGTTTTCCCAGAACTCTGACAGATGCAGATGCTGTCAGGGAGAAGAAAAATATTGAGAGTACTTGTGTTACAGACAAAGTATCCGAGTGGAGTAGAATAAGAAGAAAAACACAAGGGAAACATGTATTTGTCTATTCGAAAATTGCACAATAGTCCCTATATAGCGCACTAACTTTGTCCAGAGTCCTACGAGCCCTGGTCAAAAGAAAAAGTGCACTAAAAAGTGAATAGGGTGCCATTTGGGATGCATATTATTACACAACGTGTTTAGGCACATTATTACACAACGTGTTTTGGCACATTATTACACAACGTGTTTTGGCACATTATTACACAACGTGTTTTGGCACATTATTACACAACGTGTTTTGGCACATTATTACATGATTGTTTATGGTCAATTCGATTAACTTCATTACTACAATTCTCCTTTATAGAGTAAGAAATCATCTTATAGATGATTTGACTAGTGTATGTGAAGACTGCATGTATGATATATAAAGCCTTTTATACATTGTAGTTCGTTTAAAGTAGAACACTGGTTTTTACAGTAAATTGATTGATTGATTTGTTGTGTCTTATATCTTTCAGATCCCCAACTCAAAGGCTAATAAGACAATGCATTTTCATATTCTCTCTATAATGTTTAGAATTTGGATTACAACTCAGGAGGCCAGGTCTGATAGGGGATGAGTACAGCTATTGTCCAGCACGTTGACACTAGGTGCGATCAGCCTTGTAACGCTGGAACCATTTCAGAGTTGTTCGAGAGGTTTGTGCCTGAATGAATTGGAAGTGATGGTTCAGAAATTACCGGGTCGAAAATGAAATTGCGGCAGACTCCCTCGCACGAGTAAATCAGGACTATTAAACACTTTTCATTTCCTTTAAAACCACTTTACTGTACCATAAAACGTGAGGAGTCACGCAATAAACATCTCGCCTCGGTTTAATACCGCGATAGATAATGAAATAAATGTCTTAAAAGGATTAAAAAGTGCATGGCCTTGCAAATCTGTAAACAGCCGTCTTCTTTTTTGGGGTGTGTGTGATGGGGGGTCTAACCTAACATCTATAATTATAATACACGTGTCGGAGAGAGTTTACTGGTTTCCCAATATTGGTGGAGTAACAAGGCCACAAAAGCACACCCAAGGACGGGGCGCACACTTGGTACAGGGGGAGGCGGGGGCGGAAAAGCTGAGCTAGACAGAGAGAGAGAGAGAGAGAGAGAGAGAGAGAGAGAGAGAGAGAGAGAGAGAGAGAGAGAGAGAGAGAGAGAGAGAGAGAGAGAGAGAGAGAGAGAGAAGGAGGGAAAACGAGGGGGTGGGATGTACGATTGAGTGCCCGATGTAAACCATGTCGCAGCCGCTGTGATATTTACAACCCCCGCGCCAAGGTGTGCACAGGATTTTAAAAGGCGTTTTCTAATTACGTTACTAGTGGCCCTGCAGTGAGTGCTTGCCTGCATGCCGAATGGCAGCCTATTCCCTATTGGCCCTGGTCGAAAGTAGTGCACTATGTAGGGAATAGGTTGCCATTTGGGAAAGGCACATTGTGGTGGTCGACACGTGGGATTGGCTGGTGGCTCACCGTGTGCATTACCTGGCAGCGAAGGTGGCGGAGGGATACACAAGTGATTTACATCTATGGAAAATCCTAGGGCCTCGTGATTTACGCTGAGTGCAATGAAAAGCAGACAGGCGGTCAGGATGTTATTTTTTACCTGGGCGGGAGGGAGGGTTTCTTTATGTGTTGTTTGCACACACTTTTGATTCACCCAACATTTAATGTCCACGATCTTGAGTAGGCAATCAAATGTCCCATCTATGCATGTGTGATGAGGGCAAGTTGAGATGCTAAGTGTTTGTTAATGTGTGTACCTGTGCGTGTGTGTGCATGAGTGTGTGTGTGTGTGTGTGTGTGAGCATGCACACATGTGCATGTATGTGTGTGTATAAGGGCAGTACTGTATAAGCAACTGTCTGCAAAAGGATTATCTGGGCCTACATGTTTATATATGATATACTGTATGTGTGGGTGTATATTACACATATACCATATGTTAGACTTTCTGTGTTTGTGTTCTGCACTCAGAAAAACTGATATGAAACAGGTAGAGAATGAAATGACTATCTGTAGGCCTACATATGTACATGTGATATGTGGTTGGGTGTACTGTATCTTACACATACAGGTGTAGGATCTTAATTGGATCACTCCTGAGATTGCTGAGAATTTTCCTGCACCCCAGGAAATGCAGACAAGCTTGGGTGATTTACATAAATTCTAGAGTTTGAGGGTTTGAAAATAGTTTCACTATTCGAATAGTATCACACATTGTTGTCGGATATTCAAAATAATTTATTTTACGTAAATGTTTTACCTGAGCAATGCTGCCCAAGGGGATAGGCTGCTCTTTTACTGCAGTTGGGGAAGTTATAAGGGGCGTGTAGCGAGCAAACGGAGGGAAAGAGAGAGACGCCAAGGAAACAGCCAAGGCTAGCTAACTTGTAGCAACCCCAATGTTATTTATCATCCCATTTAACATTAACAGGGCATGTCTTGACTGGAGTAGCCTAGTTAGCTAGCTAAGTTAGCCAGCTATAGCTAGTTAGGCTAATTGAGGCCAAACCCATTCGGATAAAACAACAGCCTACCTGTTGGTTGGGTCGTTGTAGCCTACTCCTTTTAATTTCGCTAACTCTTGCATTGCATTAGTGAACTCTCACTCCACTTGCTACACATTGAGCCTCTCTGACGCTTTGATTGGCCAACACAAACAACAAGTTAAAAATGGGAAGGCTATCGGTAGGCTCCCAGTCTTTTTATGAAGCGCGCGTGCACATCATAAAAAAAATACATTGAATAGTTTGTTTTATTAAATTAATACATTGAAATGTCATGGTATATATCCTTGCATGTAACATTGTCACATGGATATTTTAATTTAATTTAGAAAAAGCCTGTTCAGTGTTATAATCATTTTACAATAGGACTATAATTTGAATACTTGCAAAAAATGAATACTCTTTTCCGTTTATTTTCTATCCTGAAAAACTCCCCAGTCCTTATTAATGGTTAAAAGCATCCACATAACATGATGCAGCCACCACTATGCTTGAAAATATGAAGAGTGGCACTTAGTTATGTGTTATATTGGATTTTACCCAACCATAACACTTTTCCCTGTATTCAGGGAAAACAAGTGAATACCTGAGCAGTTTCCTTCCTCTCTGGCAACTGAGTTAGGAAGGCCACCTGTATCTTTAGTGACTGGGTGTATTGCTACACCATCAAAAGTGTATTTAATAACTTCACCGTGCTCAAAGAGATATTTAATGTATTTTTTTTTTAACCCATCTACCAATAGTTGCCCGTCTTTTCAAAGCATTGGAAATCCTCACTTCTCTTTGTGGTTGAATCTGCGTTTGCAATTTCACTGCTCGACTGAGGGACCTTACAGATAATTGCATGTGTGGGGTACAGAGATGAGGTAGTCATTCAAAAATTGTGTTAAACACTATTATTGCACACATAGTGTGTATTCCTGACAGCTGTCACTGTCATTGTACTCATTCTCTCTCTGCCATCTCCCGTCTTCACAACGACACAAAGGTGTCAACCGTTGTGTGTGTTTATGCGTTCTAACATGAGATAGCTGCTATACACAAGGGAGTATGGCACACACACACACACACACCCACAAACAAAGTCACTTCACAGACAAAGCCTCTTTGCTCAGTTCTCCTCCCTCCTGGAAGGCCTCGTGTCTCTTAGCACCATTGAATTGCCTCCTCTGGGGCTGCTGTGACATAATTACTATATCAGACCCGCTGTGTAATTCCTGCCTGTCTGCTCCCGTCTTGCCCTCCCCCTGTCTCCTCCATGTCTTCCCTCTGTCTTCCCTTCTGTCTACCCTTTGTCTCCCCTCTGTCTCCCCTCTGTCTCCCCTCTATGTCTCCCGTCTGTCTCCCGTCTGTCTCCCTCTATGTCTCCCTCTATGTCTCCCCTCTATGTCTCCCCTCTGTCTTCTATGTCTCCCCTCCATGTCTCCCCTCTGTCTACCCTTCTGTCTACCCGGCTGTCTCCCCTCTATGTCTCCCCTCCATGTCTCCCCTCTGTCTCCCCTCTGTCTCCTCTATGTCTCTTCTATGTCTCCCCTCTGTCCCCTCTGTCTCCCCTCTGTCTCCCCTCTGTCTCCCCTCTGTCTCCCCTCTGTCTACCCTCTGTCTCCTCTATGTCTCCCCTCCATGTCTCCCGTCTGTCTCCCGTCTGTCTACCCTCTGTCTACCCTCTGTCTACCCTCTATGTCTCCCCTCTGTCTCCCCTCTATGTCTACACTCTGTCTCCCGTCTGTCTCCCGTCTGTCTCCCCTCTATGTCTCCCCTCTATGTCTCCCCTCTGTCTTCTATGTCTCCCCTCTATGTCTCCCCTCTGTCTTCTATGTCTCCCCTCTATGTCTCCCCTCTATGTCTCCCGTCTGTCTACCGTCTACCGGGCTGCTGTGACATAATTACTATATCAGACCCGCTGTGTAATTCCTGCCTGTCTGCTCCGTCTTGCCCTCCCCCTGTCTCCTCCATGTCTTCCCTCTGTCTTCCCTTCTGTCTACCCTTCTGTCTACCCTTCATGTCTCCCCTCTGTCTCCCCTCTATGTCCCCTCTGTCTACCCTTCTGTCTACCCTTCTGTCTACCCTCTATGTCTCCTCTATGTCTCCCCTCTGTCTCCCCTCTATGTCCCCTCTGTCTACCCTCTGTCTCCTCTATTTCTCCTCTATGTCTCCTCTATGTCTCCCCTCTATGTCTACCGTCTGTCTCCCCTCTGTCTCCCCTCTGTCTCCCCTCTGTCTACCGTCTGTCTCCCATCTATGTCTCCCCTCTATGTCTACCCCCTGTCTCCCCTCTGTCTCCCCTATGTCTCCCCTCTATGTCTACCCTCTATGTCTACCCTCTATGTCTACCCTCTGTCTCCCCTCTATGTCTCCCCTCTATGTCTCCCCTCTGTCTACCCTCTGTCTCCCCTCTGTCTCCCCTATGTCTCCACTATGTCTCCAAATGTTTTGTTATTTTGTCTCTGTACTGGAGCAATTTAGATTTGAAATGACACAACAACTATGGGGGTTAAATAGCAGACTGTCAGCATTAATTTTAGGGTATTATTTTCATTCAACGGTAAACCGTTTAGAATTTACAGCACTTTTTGTAGTCTCCCATTTTAGGTGAACAAAAGTAGTTGGACAAATTTAAATTTAAGTATTTGGTCCCAGCATGCAATGACTACAGTACACCAAGCTTGTGACTCCACAATTGTGTTGGTTGCATTTACTGTTTGCTTTGGTTGTGTTTCAGGTTATTTTGTGCCCAATTATGTATTTTGTGTAATTTTAGAGTCACTTTTATTGCAAATAATAATATAATTTGTTTATAAACATTTCTACATGAATGTACACAACCGTTCAAAAGTTTGGGTTCACTTGAAATTGTAAAATGTTTTGTATATTAAAATGACATCAAATTGATCAGAAATACAGTGTAGACATTGTTAATGTTGTAAATGACTATTGTAGCTGGAAACGACAGATTTTTATGGAATATCTACATAGGCGTGCAGAGGCCCATTATCAGCAACCATCACTCCTGTGTTCCAATGGCACGTTGTCTTAGCTAATCCATGTTTATGATTTTAAAAGGGTAATTGATCATTAGAAAACCCTTTTGCAATTATGTTAGCACAGCTGAAAACTGTTGTCCTGGTTAAAGAAGAAATACAACTGGCCTTCTTTAGACTAGTTGAGTATCTGGAGCATCAGCATTTGTGGGTTCAATTACAGGCTCAAAATGTCCAGAAATAAAGATCTTTCTTCTGAAACTCGTCAGTCTATTCTTGTTCTGAGAAATAAAGGCTATTCCATGTGAGAAATTGCCAAGAAACTGAAGATCTCGTACAACGCTGTGTACTACTGTGAACAGCGCAAACTGGCTCTAACCAGAATAGAAAGAGGAGTGGGAGGCCCCGGTGCACAACTGAGCAAGAGGACAAGTACATTAGAGTAGTTTGAGAAACAGACGCCTCACAAGTCCTCAATTGGCAGCTTCATTAATTAGTACGTGCACAACACCTGTCTCAACGTCAATAGTGAAGAGGCGACTCCGGGATGCTGGCCTTCTAGGCAGAGTTGCAAAGAAAAAGCCATATCTCAGACTGGCCAATAAAAATAAAAGATTAAGATGGGCAAAAGAACAGGACAGAGGAACTCTGCCTAGAAGGCCAGCAGGTATTTATTATTTTTTTAGGATTATTTTGCTCTTACTTTAGTACTGTAGGCCACTCCTGACCGGTCACACTGTACAGCGCCTGAGTGGCGCAACGGTCTAAGACACTGCAAGCTGATGCTTGGTTCAATACCCGTGCCGGCCTCGACTGGGAGACCCATAAGATTACTTTAGGTTTTTGGTTTCTCTCCCTCTAAAACCAGAAATAATTCTAAATAAAAAACTGGCTTTATTTACAAATTAGTAACAATGTCTCATCCCATGTTCAAGAATGGCCTTTTTCTCGCTCATTTTACGTTATTTGAAAATTAAATAATCTCTAAAATATTGTTCTTTTTTTGACAAAGCGATTATTATAATCATTATTATTAGAATGATATAAAAAACCCTTGGATATTCTCACAGATATATTATTAACCCTGTTATCAGCAGGACAATATATATCGATTATTTATTTTGTTTCAGTCTGTGTGTTTTGACGGCTATGTTTATTATTCCGGGTGTTTTGTTTATTCGCCCGAGTTTATATTTGTCGTGGACAGTTTTTGCCTACACCTTTGTACTTTGATTTGTACTGGTGGCTTATTAAATACATTGGTTTCCACGCATCTCAACTCTCCTGCGCCTGACTCCTTCTTGTCGTCAGTACACAGCATAAAAGCTGTATCCAATGAAAGCGTGCGAGGTTCAAGGCACGAGGGCAGGGGGCACGGGATGGGCCGTAGAGCCGCGCACAGAAGACAGACCTAGCCCATGGGAAAGGGAGGAGGAGGAAGGGGGAGGAGCTCTGTGCTACCCCACCACACTGGGCAGCACAGAGCAACACTTTAAGGGGGAATTGCACTAATGATGGCGCTGACTAGGGAAACGTTCCCGCTGTTCTAGAAGGTAGCTGGACAATAGACTTGAAACGTTCCTGCTGTTCTTAGCGCCAGGCTGCACGTTCAAACTAAGTCACCGCAATGCACAATGCGTTGCTACAGATACCCATGCCGGCCGCCACCGGGAAACCCATGAGGTGGCTTTTGGTTTGAAATTAGAATCCTCTATATGTAATTATTGGCAGAGAGTCACGTCATATTTTTCAATATGCTGTAGGCCTACCGTAGGCGACATGAGTCTCACTAGTGTTGAGTAATGTGCTGTTAAAAGTGGTGTAGGTCTTATATATTTAAAGAGCACATTGAAGTTAGAAGCCTACAACAATTTTAGCACCGTTCTGAGACAAGCATAGGGACTGGTCTTGATAAATCAATGAGATTTTTATTTTGACTGAATCTCCATTTGAGTTTTGGTTAGACTACAATTATTGTGTAGAAATGTGTATTTATTTATTTAACTAGGCAAGTAAGTTAAGAACAAATTCTTATTTACAAGGACAGCCTACTCCTTCCTCCCCATCGGGGAATTGAACCCCAGTCTCCCGCATGCCTGCACAACACGGGGATTCTTTAGCTAAATAGTACTGTAGCCTACTCCCGACCGTCACGTTGTACAGCACCATTTATCCATTCCATCCTAACGGAAACCCGAAAGCGTTTTTAGTTTTTCTTGAAACAGAAACATCAACATTTCTTAAAATCAGTCCCATATACTATGTTCTTACAAAAAAATGTTGTAAATTCTCTAGTACAGCCACTACTGAAGGTTATCAAATGCTTCTCAAAGATGCCCTCTGGTGGTCAAACTAGCACTAACTAGCATTAACGGTACCAGTGGTTGGCACTTAAATAACGTGCCATAGAACTCTGCGGCGTACTGCAGCACTACGCAAGCTGTGAAAGAACAAACCACTGTATGTCTCTTATATGTCTCCCCTTTGTCTCCTCTCTGTTTCCTCTATGTCTTGACTATATAGTACATTGAGTGCATATAGTACATAAGACCCATAAAGACTTCCTGTATCTTAGGGTGGAGACCGTGTTCAGTCTGAGTTGATCAATCTGTGTTTTCAGTTAAATGGTTATTAGACCATTATTTAAGTTATTAATAGCTGTGGTACTATAGGTCATTGCCATTTTAAAGAAATACCGTAAGATTAACACTTGTTTGGTGGCTAAATACTGTGCAATAGAGCAGTGAAATACACCTCTTAATAAAAGTGAATGAATAGCTTTTAGGTTACCATGAGCACCATTCGCCTATCATTACCTGCATTTTTTCTATGAATTATACGGTACAACAAAAACACATATTTTCATGGGTAGAGAGAATAGAGAGGCAAAATGAGATTGCCTTCCCAGAGAAATCAATTTTACTTTTGATTCCTATAACAAGATGTAACACAACATGAAGTGTCTCCTTTTGGGCCGCTAATGGAGAGGAGCATTGCAATTTGGGAGAAAGTAATAGCTCCACGCTTTCAGCCTCTATACTCCCCCCCCCCCGGGATTCATGAAATCAAGGGTTTTACGTGTAAAGATCGGTCGATAGATTTCAATGACAGAAACACATTTGGCTCTTTTAACTCTGTGTTTGTGAAGTGAATCGCAGTCTGCGCGGGAATGAAGTGTCAGTCAGTGCAATGTGTAAGTGCAGACCCAGAATCAGGTATTATGGAGGGTTTGGCCAACATATAACCAGTTATGTCAGATTTGGGTTGGAGCTAAGTTGGCCAAACTCTCTCCATGTATAGTATGATTGCAATTCAGTGAAAATATGGTGTGTCTATAATAGCCAATCATGTCAGGTGTTGGTTGAAGCCAAGTTGGCCACACTGTCCATATAAATTGCCTTGGACTGCAAAAATGGCATCTTTAGCCAGTCATGTCCGGTTTGGGTTGAAACAGAGTTGGCCAGACTGTCCCTGTACGATTGCCTTTTTAGTGTAAATATGGCGTCTATAGCTAATCATGTAAGGATTCGTTTGGAGCCAGGTTGGCCAAACTCTTTGGTGCAAACATGATGTCCATCAAACTCAGCTTTGGACACTGTGACCCACCTGTCTGCGCAGATCCCTGGTCTTCTTGGTCATCTTGTCGATGGCAGAGTTCAGCGGGTCTCCTTTCTCTTTCCTGCCCGTCTGTAGAGAGAGAGTGAGAGAGGGGAACAGAGGGACTCAGTGTTACCTGTGTAACATTACTAATTCATCATCACACACACAGACGCTCTCATCAAAAAGTGCATTACGCTTGTAATACACTACAGGAGGGAATGGGAGCACAAAGGTTTGTACTGCAGTTAAAAGGGAGGAGAGGAAGGGAGTCATTCCTGGAATACTGCCGCCGGTTTCTTATAAGTGACTTTGGATGTTCAAGATGTAAGAGAAAGTCGCAGGGCTGGATACAACTTGAGGGTATTACAATACGCACAGATTGAGGAGAGTTTTGAGCAAAAAAGGATGGTGGTGACAGACATCAGACGAAGACGACTTGCAGGGGAGCAACTGCGGAACCATTTCTGAGAAATCCCATCAAGCACGAAACCAAGTTAGCAGGTGAAGTACTGTGGGCTTTTGGGGGGTAACTTGGTGAGTTTCTGTACATGCTAACTAGGCCACATGGACTTTTATCTCTCAACAAATGACGCTCATTGTCGTTAGTGAATGAGTGACTAAAAATACTAAATTATAGCTTCTTTCTCAAGGGTCTTTAGCTGTCATCGAATAAAACCCTATTTTGTTAGTGAGTAAGCAACTAGAAAGACAAAACAGAGAGAGAGAGGGTATGAAACCTTGTCTTGTTGGAGAACAATTAGGAGTTTCTGTGGTGTTAGCGCCACCTAGGCTGCTGGCCCTTCCTCTTCCCCCAGGCCCTCTCAGACAGCCCACAGTCACAAGTGTCACCTCACGCTAAATGACGACAATAACCTCTCTCTCTCTCTCTCTCTCTCTCTCTCTCTCTCTCTCTCTCTCTCTCTCTCTCTCTCTCTCTCTCTCTCTCTCTCTCTCTCTCTCTCTCTCTCTCTCTCTCTCTCTCTCTCTCTCTCTCTCTCTCTCTCTCTCTCTCTCTCTCTCTCTCTCTCTCTCTCTCTCTCTCTCTCTCTCTCTCTCTCTCTCTCTCTCTCTCTCTCTCTCTCTCTCTCTCTCTCTCTCTCTCTCTCTCTCTCTCTCTCTCTCTCTCTCTCTCTGTGGCCATTAAATATTGATGGCAGACCAAAGGCGAGCGATGTTCCATTTCACGGCGCTGCAGTAACGTAGGTGAAATTCCATCTATTGTCTCAGGGATCGGCGAGGAGGGGTCGAACAGGGGGCAGGTGACAGGCAGCGTTCCCTAGGGGGCCTGGGAAATGGACTTGGGCTCGCCGGGCCCGGGGGGTTGGCTGGCTGGCGGTTGGATGCATTGTCATGCCTCAAGCTGTGAACAGTTAATGAGTATAAAACAGATTGCCTATCAGAGATATAAAATCCATTACCGCCTGATGGAATCAAAGGAGAATCACTGCCAGAGAGAAGGATAAACAGTCCCCCTAAAAATATGTATTGTTTAAGGGGTATGGCGAGCGAAAATAATACTGAAGCTGAGACTGATATTCCAAAGCATTCTGGTAATTACCTTAGTAGACTCCCTTTCATTTTCGCAGTGACCCATTTGGGAGCGTATGGGGTCCCATTTGGAGGCCTATGATGATGAAATGGCCGATAACCTTTGCGTCGTGGGCTGCCATTAAATATGGCATAAAGATGCTATCATTAATGTTGTGTTGTGTTTGGATGATTTAATAGGGTGATTAAGGTGGCACAATATATGGCACAATATATGGCACAATATATGGCAAAAATGACGGTGAGTGAATGATAGAAAGAGGGGGAGACAAACAGATGATGAAAAGAGAGAGGGGAGTGATACATTGGGTATACAGTGTGTAGGGGACTTAAATAGAATCCTTGAACATATGGGTATGTAAGAAGGTGGGTTTAAACAAACACCCTTTATTAACAAACACTGTTTGCTGCATTCAACATTAATTCAGTTACAACCGGGTGCAATTTGCTTGCCACACTGACGGTTCGGTCCATTAGAAGTCGTCTCTTACCGCAATACCTTAAGCGCATCAAAGATCCAAATCAGCAGATTGTACAGAGACGCCGATGATACTCTAGTCAAAGCTATAGCAGGCGCATACAAAATTAATTGCCCGGTTGCCATAGCAACCCCATTCCAATTCCGCCCTACAGTGGAGTGTGTTAACATCATTCTCTTGGTGGAAAGAGAGGAACAACCTAACTTCTACAGATGTAGAATGTTAATTTGATCACTCTTTTGTTGCTGAGAATTTTCCTGCACAGCAGGAAATGCAAAACGTGTATTGTATTCGAGATTTACAAAGGCTTCTAAAGTCTATAATGTCAAACTTGACTTTCCCTAATGAAAAATGGATCAAACCCAACAAAAATGTCCATTAATTAGAATCCACATAATAATTCACATTTCCTGTTGCTGCAGGATTATATTGCTGCTGTAGCAAATTAAGATCCTACACCTGTACATGCTCTCCCCTCCTAGCCTAGCAAAGAAGCAGTATAATAATAATATGGCGGGTAGTGTAGATACTGGACATACCAATGAGTGGTAAGGATGATCATTTGCATGAACCGTTAGACCTGTCTTGGATGTGAACACCGTATACTCATTATGTCACTACGGGAGCGTTTCGCATGTCTCGTCCACTCTATTACAGAGCCGCTTAACAATACTACAGCCACTCCGTTATACAGTGCTCGATAGCCCTCGATGTGACGTTCCCCATATTGCAGGCCTACATATTGTTGTGTATGTCCTTGGCTAGATATCCCACTTCAGTCTTGTTGGAGTGTTCATTATTTGCTTTCCATTACGGTATCTGGTGCTGCCGCACAGCTAAATTACACTTGAATAAATGTTTGATTGAATTTTTTAAAAAGGTCCCACTGAGATGAACCCAAGTCCCAAATGACACCCTATTCCGGATATATTGCAATACTTTTAACCAGGGCCCTATCTCTGTTGACTGAACTAGAGATTTCTTAAAGGAGATGTTGTGCTAGGAAGGATGTATGTGTCGTGTTACCATTCTCCTTATGATACTGAAAGCAGAACAGAACACTCAACGTCATCTGACATCTATTTGTCTGTTTCGTGCCCCAATCAGAATTCAGATCAGACCCCTCCGACTCCTTCCTTTCATTCTTTTGTTTATTTTTTTTTCTTCGGTCGTTCTCCATGCATGGTGCCTCAAAGTTTTCTGTCACTCTCAATGTGTTTGTCACCGCAAGGGCTATAAACATGATTGTTTCCCATTAGGCATGAAATTGCTTCTCCTCAAACAAGATACACAAAAAAAAATTGCGAGAGGGGAATGCCCCCAACAGACCACACTAAACGGCGATGGCCCCCCATCTTTAAAATCGCGCCTCCACCGCTCGAGAGCATTCTCGGGCCAATCATAGCAAGTCCGGGCCCCTAGAGCCCATCTGTCTGTCCACAGGGTCTTATTTGGGTCCCTGGGGGAAGTAGGCACCGGCGAAGGTCATGACCCAAGGGTTATACACTCCAATAGGCCAATTAGAGAGCAGGAACAACTTCCTGTCCAATATAACAACCAATCAGAGACCTCTATTTCGAGACAGGTAACAATGGAGTGATAACCTACTGTAAGTGACAGCCTGAAGAGTTGGCAAGACAGCACAAACAGATCCAGGATCAGGCTAATGGAGTGGACTGTTCTCCTAGCATTTTCTTACCTTATCATGAGGGTTATTTCAAGTGACACTCTTGTCTTATTTTTTTTATTATTGTTACTTATTCTAAATATTGTCTGGTCTGGTTCGAGAGGAGTGAGATCTTGACTAACACACTAAGCATATGGGGTACTCCAACTGGCACTTGAATAGGTCCCCTCTTGTAAAAGAGACATGATCTCAATGAGAATAACCCACATAAACAAAGAATGAAAGCACTGCTCTCCAATTCCCTTGGGTATTGTTCTGTTCAAGACGATTGAGATCGATGACAAACCCTATGGTAAATAAACATCTTTGTAAACAGCGAGGCAGTGCGTGTCAATGACTGAATGGGAACACTACACAATGTCTACATCCCTAGGCCTATTTGGTGTCACGGTCAGGTCTAATAGTTGTGGTCTCTGAAAGAGAACCATGAGAAAACAGGAAGTCCATTGAAATAGATATGATTCCTCACATTCATGTAATGTATTGCTGTTATGCCCTTGGGCCAAGGCCCTTGCAACCAGAGGAAGCATGGATTTTCCTGTATATAGACGTTGAGCAGCATTAGGAATTAATCATTTGACACACACACACACACTCCTCAGCCTCGGCCCTAATGGTAATAGAGCACGGTGCACCAAACAGTGAGGAGAAACCCTCAGTCTCATAATCTGGATGGATAGGCCCGGGCTGCAAGCCCATATTTAACTAGGCAAGGGGAATGGAACAAAAGGCAAACCCACCTAGCATACACACAAGTGTGTTTGTGTGTTTTAAATGGTTCTTCAGCTCTTAAAGTTCCCTGGAGAACTCTTTCCCGATAAAGAACCTTTGAATTAACCAAATGAGTAAAATTTTATCAGGATTTTGGTTTGGTGACCTTATATTATGTCAAATCGTTTTGGCTTCTACTTGTAGCCATGGTTGTTCTGAAAATAAAATGGTAAACCACTTAATTGTGAGGCTAAATATAAGGGCTGGCCATGCAGATACATTCTTAAAGGCTCTTGAAATGTAACATTTCTTGTGTTGGGTCAAGACTTAAATAAACACTGTAAAGAGTTAAATTAACACTCAGTGGTGTAAAATAAACTCAAGATTAGTTTATTGCAGTCAAATGAACAAATCGCCCTCTAGTGGCCTCATGGGTGGAACATTGTTCATATATTTAAAAAATGTCATAAACTCTGGTATTTCTATGTCAAATATTTTTTTTTATATTTCAGTCTTCTGTGATATACAGTACCAGTCAAAAGTTTGGACAAACCTACTCATTCAAGGGTTTTTCTTTATTTGTAAAAAAAGAATAATAGTGAAGACATCAAAACTATGAAATAACAAATAATATGGAATCATGTAGTAACCAAAAAAGTGTTAAACAAAAAAGAAATATATAAAAAATATATTTTAGATTCAAAGTAGCCAAACTTTGCCTTGATGACAGCTTTGCACATTCTTGGCATTCCTAAAGTCTGTGAGTATCCAAAGCAACGGCTCCTCTGCTCAACGAAGAGACGAGAGAGCAGTCAGCTGTTAGCTACTTTTCGTCACTCTGAATTCCAACAAAACTCAAGCAACGTTGTTATTTTCTGTGCTATAATCTCTGCTATTTTAAATCCATTGAAGCACTTTCTGACACCATGTCAGGATCTTAGTCATATATGACTGTACTGCAGCAGCAGAGCGAATGCAAATGGCTCAGCTTCAAAATGTTAGTGATTCATTTAGTGATACCCGAGCCCTGCCCGTACCCAAGCCCTGCCCGGCCCTAACCCAATGTATAATGTCCAGGATCGTCGGGCTCTGGTCGGATAGCAGAGCGCTACCTGTAACTTGGCCCTCAAAAGAAGGCCTTATTAAATATGTATTGTATTGTCTTAAATAATAACAATTTTATGACAACATATTCACTTACGCTATCACTTGGTGAAGGCCACAGGACTGAAAATGAATGAATGCAACAACCATGTCTCTGTCACTAGCAGGCACAGTCATGGGTGGTACTGGTGACAAAAAGAAAATAAACAAATACGCAAATACGGATGAAAACCCTACTGCGGGGCTAAACCAACCCTGGTCCTGGAGGACTGAAACATTTCACACACACACACACACACACACACTCACACACACAGAAGCCAGTACCGCAGAGGAGAGGACATGACAACATCAGTCATCCAGGCGGACTGGAGAACCACATGCTAATGTGTCATTTAAGCGCCGTAGGGAGGCGGAGGATTAAGAGATCACGCCACCCAAAGTAAAAAGACAGCAGAATCAGAGGGATGTTCAGAGTGGGAGAGAGAGAGCTTCTCATCTAGACTCCTGTGACATAAAGGGGCATTCTGGGATTCAAAAGACGACAAAGAGTCAATAGCTATATGGTTATTAACTGAAATTAAGCCCAAAAATAGATTTTCCTAGATTTCACTGTTAACTAAGAGTTGTATGTGTTATCTGAGTTTCACACTAGGAGAAATGGGATCATCAAAGACGAATAGATAGAGAGGAGACACTCATAAACCATTGTATTGTAATGCATTGTCATAATACACATCAATGGCGGAAGAGTGTACTATCAATGCCATTGCTTTGTATTCAAAGTCAAAACCTCTGTCCGTGCTTTTGTGTTTTTTTTTCTTCCAAGAATTGATAATCGCCCTGGCCTAGTTGCCAGCTAGAGCTCTTCCAAATCTGCATTACGTAGATTATGAAACGGTGAAATACAGCGGCCTGAATTCTAACCAGGGAGGAAAAAACCCGTAATCACACTAAACCTGTTATAGCAGGCTCGCTCTGGCTCCTAGTAGAACGCTGGATAAAGTCAGTCAAATAGGATGACATTTGGGGCGCACAATTCTCTCCCCAAAACCCAACTGAATACCTCAGAGTAGAGGTCGACCGAGTATGATTTTCCAACCCCGATACAGATACTGATTAATCAGCCATTTGGGGAAAAAAAGTGTGTATATATATATATATATATATATATATATATATATATATATATATATATATATATATATATATATATATATATATGTATATGTATTTGTAATGATGACAATTACAACAATACTGAATGAACACTTATTTTAACTTAATATAATACATAAATAAAATCTATTTAGTCTCAAATAAATAATGAAACATGTTCAGTTTGGTTTAAATAATGCAGAAACACAGTGTTGGAGAAGTCAAAGTGCAATATGTGCCATGTTAAAAAGCTGACGTTTAAGTTCCTCGCTCAGAACATGAGAACTGGTGGTTCCTTTTAGCATGAGTCTTCAATATTCCCAGTTAAGATGTTTTAGGTTGTAGTTATTATAGGAATTATTATAGGACTTTCTCTCTATACCATTTGTATTTCATATACCTTTGACTATTGGATGTTCTTATAGCCACTAAATTGCCAATCTCTGGAGTTGATAGGCTTGAAGTCATAAACAGCGGAATGCTTGAAGCACAGCGAAGAGCTGCTGGCAAACGCATGAAAGTGCTGTTTGAATGAATGCTTACGAGCCTGCTGCTGCCAAACCACCACACAGTCAAACTGCTCTATCAAATATCAAATCATAGACTTAATTATAATATAATAAACACACAGAAATACGAGCCTTAGGTCATTAATATGGTAAAATCCAGAAACGATCATTTCGGAAAGCAAAACGTTTATTCTTTCAGTGAAATACGGAACCGTTCTGCATTTTATCTAACGGGCGGCAACCCTAAGTCTAAATATTGCTGTTACATTGCACAACCTTCAATGTTATGTTATCATTATGTACAATTCTGGCAAATTAATTACGGTCTTTGTTAGGAAGAAATGGTCTTCACACAGTTCGCAACGAGCCAGGCGGCCCAAACTACTGCATATACCCTGACCCTGCTTGCACAGAACGCAGGAGAAGTGACACAATTCCCCTAGTTAGTATTGCCTGCTAACATTCATTTATTTTAACTGAATATGCAGGTTTAAAAATATATACTTGTGTATTGATTTTAAGAAAGGCATTGATGTTTATGGTTAGGTACATTGGTGCAACGACAGTGCTTTTTTCGCGAATGCGCTTTGTTAAATCATCACCCGTTTGGCGAAGTAGGCTGGGATTTCATGATAAATCAACAGGCACCGCATTGATTATATGAAACACAGGACAAGCTAGTTAAACTAGTAATATCATCAACCATGTGTAGTTAACTAGTGATTATGTGAAGATTGATCGTTTTTTTTTTACAAGATACGTTTAATGCTAGCTAGCGTCTTACCGTGGCTCCTTGCTGCACTCGCGTAACAGGCGGTCAGCCTGCCGCGCAGTCTCCTCGTGGAGTCCAATGTACTCGGCCATAATCGGCGTCCAGAAAAATGACGATAACCGATTGTTATGAAAACTTGAAATCGGCCCTAATGAATCGGCCAATGCCGATTAACCGGTCGACCTCTACCTCAGAGCTGAATATGTATCCCATAGTACATTACTTATAGATGTGTATCTGCATTTCATGTCTAGTTAAGTCAAATCAATGCATTGTGCCATATACACTGGTGTAAACTGTTATTACTAACATTGCCATGCCCTAATCATAAGCTTGTAGTATCCAACTTGAAGTTATACCCCTTCATATATATATATATATATATATATATATATATATATATATATATATATATATAGTAGTTAAGTCAAATCAATGCATTGTGCCATATACCCTGGTGTAAACTGTTATTACTATCATTGCCATGCCCTAATCATAAGCTTGTAGTATCCAACTTGAAGTTATACCCCTTCATATATATATATATATATATATATATGGTAGTTAAGTCAAATCAATGCATTGTGCCATATACCCTAGTGCTAACTGTTATTACCACCATTACAATGTACATTATAGTCTTCGTAATTGTTCTAATGATATAAATATAGTTATGTCACGTCAATACATACACCCTAGTCACTAGAGCCTAGTGCTATAACTAGCTACTATGTGTATATGTGTGTGTGGCTGTGTGTGTGTGTGTGTGTGTGTGTGTGTGTCCACCCAGACTGTGCCCACACACCTTCCACACAGGTCCATTATCCACCTTGACAACACAATAGGGAACAGCAACCAACAACCCCCCCATCCATCCATCACTATCCATCCATCACTATCCATCCATCCTCTACACACGGCATCATGCGTGTATTTCGCGACACAGACCACATAATGGAGTATGCATGTTGGGGTTTCGTGGTTTAACTTCCAACTCCCCAATGTGTTGTCAATGGCTCCCATTCACAGACTGTAAGGGTCTCCCATCTGCTCATTGTTTCCTCGATTCATTCTCGAAGGGGACTCTTTCCCTTCATTCATTTTCTATGGCTCTGGGGTGGCCTCGTGGAGATAAGCTCATACGCGCTGTCGAGGTACCGCGGCGGGTTGGATAACGGAAGCGGTAATGGCCAAGTGATTCCAGCTCGCCCTGGAGACCGGCTGGCTGGATGGTGGATGGTAGAGACAGCTACTAAGAGCGCTCGATGTGCAACAGCTGGGACCAACATGCTGTTCCTTCTCCTCCTCACTCAGTCCCCGCTCCAATCACTCATGTATTGTAGTGCACTCAGCGCAAATTGCTTTGCTGTGCTCTGCCGTGCACCATTCCCTTCTCCCTTCCCCACTCCCTACCCACTAATAGCAGAATAAGACACACAATTCTCGGGCCGAGGCAGACAGAAAATTATATGGATGTCTAGTGCCATGTGAGAGAGAGAGAGAGAGAGAGAGCGAGAGAGAGGGAAAGGGAATGAGGGGGGAGAACAGAGGAGGAGATGATGAAGGGATCTGAGTTCAATAAGGGGGGATGGTGGAGGCAGACAGCCAGAGAGAGAGAGAGAGAGAGAGAGAGAGAGAGAGAGAGAGAAAGAAAGAGAGAGAGAGAGAGAGAGAGCAGAAAGAAAGAGAGAATGATAGAGATAGAAATAGAGAATTGAAAGATACCCTGCATATTGGAGAGAGAGAGAGGTAGAGCAGAAAGAAAGAGAGCATGATAGAGATAGAAATAGAGAATTGAAAGATACCCTGTATATTGGAGAGAGAGAGAGAGGTAGAGCAGAAAGAAAGAGAGAATGATGGAGAGATAGAAAGAGAGAATTGAAAGATTCTCTGTCTCCAATATACAGGGTGAGAGAGAGAGAGAGAGAGAGAGAGAGAGAGAGAGAGAGAGAGAGAGAGAGAGAGAGAGAGAGAGAGAGAGAGAGAGAGAGAGATAATAAGATGGTCAGACAACAAAAGGAGAGAGGGGAGAGAGCTTATCTTTTTTGGTTTGGCACAAAGCTCCCGTCTCATTCTCTCAAGATCAATGTGTTAAATGATATAAATTCCGGCTCCTTGTCAATTAAATTAAGGCCCAATGCAAGGAACAATTACTGTCCAGGTTGGTTACACTGACTCCAGGCTTAGAGAAAGAGGAGAAAGAGAGAGGGAGGGGGGAGAGAGAGAAGAGAGACAGAGACAGAGACAGAGAGAGGACCCTGACACCTAGAGAGAAAGAGAGAGAGGGAGAGAAACCACATTGGGTTAACAGTAGATAATGGCTCAGCCGGATCCTCAATAAGATAAGTTGAGCTGCTCTACAACTGTGTGTGTGTGTGTGTATATGTGTGTGTGTGTATGTGTGTGTGTGTGTATGTATGTGCGTGTGTGTGTGTCGGTGGTTCCAGGGAATGAGCAGCAACCATTTGACTTGTTCTCATTAAGTGGAGCTTATGGAGCTACAGTGAAACTGCGACCATCAACTTGGTTTGATTACAGGATAGCAGGACAATAAACCAGGCTCTCCATGCCTCCCCAGCGAATCTCTTTTTTATGTGTAGAATGCGGTGAGATGAGATGAGAAAATAGGATTGTGTTGTGTTTGACCCTGGAATTAACAAACAGATTAACCAGCAGAAAATTAGGTCTTTCTAACTCAAAATCTTTCAAACTCAGTTTTTCTGATTAGGTCTAGGCATATATTCATCAGTGATGGAAAAAGTAACCAGTTGTCGTACTTGAGTAAAAGTAAAGATACCATAATAGAAAATGACTCAAGTAAAAGTGAAACCCAGTAAACTACTACCTGAGAAAATGTATTTGGTTTTAAATATACTTAAGTATCAACAGTAAATGGAATTGCTAAAATGTACTTACGTATCAAAAGTAAAAGTATAAATAATTTCAAATTCCTTATATTAAGCAAACCAGACTGCACAATTTGATTATATTGACGGATAGCCAGGGGAACATATAGACATAATTTACAAACAAAGCATTTGTGTTTAGTGAGTCCACCAGGCCAGAGGCTGTAGGGATGACCAGGGATGTTCTCTGTTTAGTGAGTCCACCAGATCAGAGACAGTAGGGATGACCAGGGATGTTCTCTGTTTAGTGAGTCCTCCAGATCAGAGGCAGTAGGAATGACCAGGGATGTTCTCTGTTTAGTGAGTCCACCAGATCAGAGGCAGTAGGGATGACCAGGGATGTTCTCTGTTTAGTGAGTCCACCAGATCAGAGGCAGTAGGGATGACCAGGGATGTTCTCTGTTTAGTGAGTCCTCCAGATCAGAGGCAGTAGGGATGACCAGGGATGTTCTCTGTTTAGTGAGTCCTCCAGATCAGAGGCAGTAGGGATGACCAGGGATGTTCTCTGTTTAGTGAGTCCTCCAGATCAGAGGCAGTAGGGATGACCAGGGATGTTCTCTGTTTAGTGAGTCCACCAGATCAGAGGCAGTAGGGATGACCAGGGATGTTCTCTGTTTAGTGAGTCCTCCAGATCAGAGGCAGTAGGGATGACCAGGGATGTTCTCTGTTTAGTGAGTCCTCCAGATCAGAGGCAGTAGGGATGACCAGGGATGTTCTCTGTTTAGTGAGTCCTCCAGATCAGAGGCAGTAGGGATGACCAGGGATGTTCTCTGTTTAGTGAGTCCACCAGATCAGAGGCAGTAGGGATGACCAGGGATGTTCTCTGTTTAGTGAGTCCTCCAGATCAGAGGCAGTAGGGATGACCAGGGATGTTCTCTGTTTAGTGAGTCCTCCAGATCAGAGGCAGTAGGGATGACCAGGGATGTTCTCTGTTTAGTGAGTCCACCAGATCAGAGGCAGTAGGGATGACCAGGGATGTTCTCTGTTTAGTGAGTCCTCCAGATCAGAGGCAGTAGGGATGACCAGGGATGTTCTCTGTTTAGTGAGTCCTCCAGATCAGCGACAGTAGGGATGACCAGGGATGTTCTCTTCATAAGTGTGTGAATTGGACCATTTTCCTGTCAAAATGTAACGAGTACTTTTGGGTGGAAGGGAAAATGAATGGAGTTAAAAGTGCATTATTTTCTTTAGGAATGTAGTGAAGTAAAAGTAAAAGTTGCCAAAAAATATAAATAGTAAAGTAAAGTACAGATACCCCAAAAAACTACCTAAGTAGTACTTTAAAGTAACAAGTGCAGAACATTACATAACCAAGTAGGCCCATAAAACTCAAAAAGTCACAATAAACATGTGTGTGGGGGTCATAGGTTATAGGTCAGATATGAATTGTCACCCCTAACCTTTAGTCCAACATTGAATACAGACAACTACTGCCCCCTCCCCAACACACACACACACACACACTCATAGTCATCAGTGTGGTTTCCGCTTCACTACATTGCAAAAGCATATGCCTTGGCTCGCCTGGTTCGTCTCAGTGTCTGCTTTATCACATGGCAAGTAATGGTTTCACATGAAGTTGAAGTCGGAAGTTATTATACACTTAGGTTGGAGTCATTAAAACTCGTTTTTCAACCACTCCACACATTTCTTGTTAACAAACTACAGTTTTGGCAAGTCGGTTAGGACATCTACTTTGTGCATGACACAAGTAATTTTTCCAGCAATTGTTTACAGACAGATTATTTCACTTATAATTCACTGTATCACAATTCCAGTGGGTCAGATGTTTACATACACTAAGTTGACTGTGCCTTTAAACAGCTTGGAAAATTCCAGAAAATGATGTCATGGCTTTAGAAGCTTCAATTAGGCTAATTGACATAATTTGAGTCAATTGGAGGTGTACCTGTGGATGAATTTCAAGGCCTACCTTCAAACTCAGGGCCTCTTTGATTGACATCATGGGAAAATCAAAAGAAATGAGCCAAGACCTCAGAAATAAAATTGTAGACCTTATGTCTTTTTGTACAATTGTACACCTGAACTGAATTATGTGAATATATTGAAGCAACATCTCAAGACATCAGTCTGGAAGTTAAAGCTTGGTCGCAAATGGGTCTTCCAAATGGACAATGACCCCAAGCATACTTTTAAAGTTGTGGCAAAATGGCTTAAGGACAACAAAGTCAAGGTAATGGAGTGGCCATCACAAAGCCCTGACCTCAATCCCATAGAAAATTTGTGGGCAGAACTGAAAAAGCTTGTGCGAGCAAGGAGGCCTTCAAACCTGACTCAGTTACACCAGCTCTGTCAACAGGAATGGGCCAAAATTCACCCAACTTATTGTGGGAAGCTTGGGGAAGGCTACCCAAAACGTTTGACCCAAGTTAAACAATTTAAAGGCAATGCTACCAAATATTAATTGAGTGTATGTAAACTTCTGACCCACTGGGAATGTGATGAAAGAAATAGAATCTGAAAGAAATCATTCTCTCTACTATTATTCTGACATTTCTATTATTCTGATCCTAACTGACCTAAAACAGGGAATTTTTACTAGGATTAAATGTCAGGAATTGTGAAAAACTGAGTTTAAAATGTATTTGGCTAAGGTGTATGTAAACTTCCAGACTTCAACTGTAGCCGTGTTGTTTTTTAAATGGGTTCTCCTGCCATTCTGGTTTAGTGTGTAGTGTAGCTCCCATAGCTGTGTGTCTGAGGAGGAGCAAGAGAGTGCCTTCTAACAGTCTTCATGCATACTCTTTGAATTACACACACACACACACACACACACATTCAGGCGCACGCACACACAAACACACACACACAAACAAACACAGACACGCACAAATGCACACACAGGCACACACACTTTGGAGCTGCTCTGTGCTGTCTGATGCTATTATTGTCTGTGGTCAAGGGACAAGCAATGGACGAATAAAAGATTAGGAATCCTAAGATAATCATAAGCTATATACAGTACATGTACAGAAGGCGTGGCTTCATGTACACGTGGGATGCGCATAACGGTCAGGCATGCTATTTTGCTAAAAAAAAAAAAAAAAATAAAAATAATAATAATAATAATAACAATAATAACAATAATAATAATAATAACAATAATAATAATAATAATAATAATAATAACAATAATAATAACAATAATAATAATAATAATAATAATAATACTAATAACAATAATAATAATAATATTAATAATAATAACAATAATAATAACAATAATAATAATAATAATAATAACAATAATGACAATAATAATAATAATAATACTAATAATAATAATAACAATAATACTAATAATAATAATAATAATAATACTAACAACAATAATAATAATAATAACAATAGTAACAATAACAATAATAATAACAATAATAACAATAGTAACAATAATAGTAATAATAATAATAATAATAATAATAATAATAATAATAATAATAATAATAATAACAATAATAATAATAATAATAATAAGACATCCCAGAATGATTGCTGGAAACCAGAATCTGGAAAACCTGGGAACTATGGAAAAGTTACTGGAAGTATGTACGCACCAAATTGTAAAAATAATGTAGTAGATAGCTGATGCAAAAAAGTTAAGTGAAATCTGAGTCGAGGAGAGAGCAACTGGGTTCACCCACTCGTTCCGGAATCCTCTCTTTCATTAAGAGCATCACTTAAGCAAAACTGACAGTGCTGTGTTCTTGTGGCATAGCACTATAACAAATGGGGTCAAAAGAGAAATTGTACCTAAAAAAAAAAATATTTGGTTATTTCCAACTTGGGGAAGATATATTGAATTTGACTGCTTAAAGGGGCCATCAGCAGTTGCTACATCCACTTTTGTACTTATAATTTGATGATATGAACCCATTGATTATTGAAGAATGTAACATATAAATGCCTCATGAGCTTAGTTCAACTGTCGTACCCCATCAGAACCCAAATTACAATAATGTTTTACAGTACATCAATGTTTGTAAACAGAGGAAATATAAAACAAACACTATATAGCCTCAAAACATGTTTAAAATGGATTGTCAGTCATTGCATCTATAGCTCTGTCTACGAATTTGAGAGTGGGTACATTTATCCAGCCCCATCCCTCAGATTTTTACCGACCTAGGGGCGGGGAGGACACTTTGTTAGTGTTTCTACTGCTGATTGCCGCTTTAACTGACGTATCCTTATTTGATGAGTCGTTCCTGAAAACACACTAAATCCTTCACTGAGCAGACATAATGTAACACGTTGTGAAGGTCTAAAAATAGAAGGCAAAAGAGGGAAGGAGAGGAGAGGGAAACAAAGAGATGATATTAAGTGTGTTGGGCTGAGCGCCAAGGTCTGTAGTACGGAGGGAGGGCGAAGGACGAGGAGGAGGAGGAGGAGGAGGAGGAGGAGGAAGGGGTTGAGGGGGTGAGGGCTGGCTATCAGGCTAACACAAAACCCCTCCAATTCCCGCTGCAGGAGAGGCAGTGAGACTAGAGCACCGGAGCTGCCTGCAGTCTGCATGTTCTGAATGGCAAGTGGCTCGGGAGGGGGGGATGGAGAGCGTGTGTGAGAGACCAGAGAGAGAGAGAGAGAGAGGGAGAGAGAGAGAGAGAGATGGAGAGAGAGAGGGGGAGAGAGAGAGATGGAGAGAGAGAGAGAGAGAGAGAGAGAGAGAGAGAGAGAGAGAGAGAGAGAGAGAGAGAGATGGAGAGAGAGAGGGAGAGAGAGAGATGGAGAGAGAGAGAGAGATGGAGAGAGAGAGAGGGAAAAGCCGGACATCACTGACACAGTGTTCCACCGACGGGCCAGTAGACGCCTATTTATCAAGCACAACGAGGGGCTATTTCTGGCTCTCCGGTGTGGAGGGGGGTCAGGGGTGGAGGGGGGGTCAGTAGCACCAGCACCGCGTGACCGTGAAGAGCAGACAAACACAGAAATAAAGAGGAAGAAAAACAACAAGCAGTTCTCACGAAGCATGTATGTCTTTCTCCCATTAGCACCTCTCTCTATTTTCCCTACGGGCACCAAAGTGGTTGAATCTCAGTAAACAGGGCTGCTAAGCTGTGTGTGTGTGTGTGTGTGTGTGTGTGTGTGTGTGTGTGTGTTATATCGTGAGTGTGTGCATGTGCGTTTGCACGCTTGCGCGCACGTATGAGTGTGCAAGACTTCACATCTGTATGTCTGCCCAGAGCTTGCTAAGAAACGTGTAGTTTTTCCCCTGTGAAAACCCTCTGCATCGCTTACTGTGCACCTGTGGAGCGTGAGTAGGATGCAGACCAGACTAGACAGCCACTTCTGCAGCTCCAATCAGACACAGACCAAACCTGGGCAGTGAAACAGTTACAAACGCACAACTATCATACCCCCAAAAATGCTAACCTCCCCTGTTATTGTAATGGTGAGAGGTTAGCGTGTCTTGGGGATATGATATAAAATGCTAACCTCCCCTGTTATTGTAATGGTGAGAGGTTAGCGTGTCTTGGGGGTATGATATAAAATGCTAACCTCCCCTGTTATTGTAATGGTGAGAGGTTAGCGTGTCTTGGGGGTATGATATAAAATGCTAACCTCCCTGTTATTGTAATGGTGAGAGGTTAGCATGTCTTGAGGGTATGATATAAAATGCTAACCTCCCTGTTATTGTAATGGTGAGAGGTTAGCATGTCTTGGGAGTATGATATAAAATGCTAACCTCCCCTGTTATTGTAATGGTGAGAGGTTAGCATGTCTTGGGGGTATGATATAAAATGCTAACCTCCTGTTATTGTAATGGTGAGAGGTTAGCATGTCTTGGGGTATGATATAAAATGCTAACCTCCTGTTATTGTAATGGTGAGAGGTTAGCATGTCTTGGGGGTATGATATAAAATGCTAACCTCCCCTGTTATTGTAATGGTGAGAGGTTAGCATGTCTTGGGGGTATGATATTTGTGTAACTTTCTCACTCATCATTCTTCACAATTCATTCAGGATTATCCGTAATCATGGTAGCGTGTTCAGAAACATATTCTATTCTTACTTACAATAAAAGTGACTCCAAAATAACACAATACATTAATTACCATTCATTTCTATTGGGTACAAAATAATCTGAAACATAACCAAAACAAACAGCAAATGCATCCAACAAGTTTGTAGAGTCACAAGCTTGAAGGAGTCATTGCGCGCTACAGTAGGAATATGAGACCAACTACTTAACTTTTTACTACTTTAATACACATACTGTACAAGTGAATTTGTCACAATACTTTTGGTCCCCTGAAATGGGAGGGGACTATGAACAAAACGTGCTGTAATGTCTTAAAGGTTCAGCTGATATGGATGAAAATACCTTTAAATTAAAGCTGCCCGTCTGCACTTTTAAACCTCATAGTCATTGTTGGATTTAAGAGCCAACAGAATACATAATGCTTCACTGTCCCAATAATTACAAAATCCACTGTAGTGCACTACTTTTGACCAGACCCTTATGTGGGCCCTGGTCAAAAGCAGTGCACTACGGAATAGGGGTGCCCTGGTCAATCCGTTTAAGGAACTGTTCTCAATCCTGGGCGATGTAATCCCATTCCATCATCGTATTTCTCCTTTCATTTATTAGTTCATTTCATTTCCAAAACCCTCGGTGATGGATCAGCTAGAGGGATCTGCCGTCGCGTTTACGGGCGGCGAGGGGATTTTCGTGCCGCTGTGGCGTTGGCCCCAGGGCACCTGGGAGACATCGTGGCGGTGAGTCAGACAAAAATCGCCACTCAGGAGGGGCCCACTCCATTAGTCTCAAGGCCATACATGACCCCCAAGAGTGGGGAACTGAGCTGAGGGGGTAGGCTATATATTTCAGCGCATTCAAATAGGCACATGAGGCACTGACTATGTTTCCTAAAAGAAGCACACCTGCAAATACAAAATGTGTAGTAGCACACACACACACACCACTTAACTGCTGTGGGTCAGGAGGGTGTGTGTCTGTAACTCGACCCAACCCAATCCCACTCACTTCCCCTCTCTATGACACATTGCTCACTGTCTCCTGGTCCGCCTCTCCACCTCCCCCACAGGTCGAGTCATGGTGACCCCCAGTCTAAGTGATACTGCACTTAGGCCACAGCCAGGATTAAAACTCAGCAAATTGGCAGCAGCTAGAGCCTCGGAGGGGGAATTGATATCACACTACCACACTCCTCTGCCTGTTTCTCATTTTTCTCCAAATATATTTGCTGTCTTTACGCACGCACACACACACACACACACACACACACACACACACACACACACACACCAAAACACACACACCCTCTGTGTGGGTAAAAGAGTGGCTGAACATGTGATATGCTAAACTGTTCAAACTTCTATTTAGATGGAACTCACAGAGGGTGACTGGTGCTACCACGCCATTCCCTCTCAAAAGGCCTCACATGGACCGGGAAAAGTTCTGATGTTGAAAAACGTCCCGACTTTTCACTGTGTGTGAATGTCTTGTGTTTGTTGTGTAAGGTAAGAGAGAATAGAGGGGAGAATCTCTTTTTTGTTCTATTTATTGAAAGCAATAACAGTAATATCCCTCTCCGTCAGTGGTGTGTATTCATGGATGTGAAGGGAAGCCAAGTTTCCCCCAAAAATGTATCAAGAAAAAATATTATTGCATAATTTTCCTTCCAGTTCACAAGAGGCTAAATGTACACTACATAATCAAAAGTATGTGGACACCTGCTCATCCAACATCTCAATCCAAAATCACTGGCATTAATATGTTGTTCCCCCCTTTGCTGATATTCCAGTCTCCACTTTTCTGGGAAGGCTTTCCACTAGATGTTGGAACATTGCTGCGGGGGACTTGCTTCCGTTCAGCAGTAATGCTATTGTCGTGTCTTTTTTCTTCTAAGAGGTAAAAGAAACAACTCATAGATGGATGCAGATTAATTATGTATAACCGACAGGCAAATCATACAACTTTGATTTCTCGCAGCAAGGAGAAACCACCATGTA
Source organism: Brachymystax lenok tsinlingensis (assembly GCA_030435695.1). Classification (NCBI taxonomy): domain Eukaryota; kingdom Metazoa; phylum Chordata; class Actinopteri; order Salmoniformes; family Salmonidae; genus Brachymystax; species Brachymystax lenok. Next base: position 44,238,898 of record CM059810.1, read on the forward strand.
TGAGCAAAAGCACCACGGTCCATCAACGCGCTTTCTCGTTCTCGCTGAAACACACGTTTAGTATAGATTTGGAATATGTTGAAAATGTTGAATATGTAGACTTTTGTACACCTGAACTGAAAGCTGTTTGATGCAGTACAATGTAATGCATGTGTGGTACTGTTTGGCATACTCTATATACACTACATGACCAGAAGTATGCGGACACCTGCTCGTTGAACATCTCATTCCAAAATCATTGGCATTAATATGGAGTTGGTCCCCCCTTTGCTGCTATAACAGCCTCCACTCTGCTGGGAAGGCTTTCCACTAGATGTTGGAACATTGCCGCGGGGACTTGCTTCCATTCAGCCGCGAGCATCAATGAGGTTGGGCACTGATGTTCGGCGGTTAGGTCTGGCTTTTAGTCCGCGTTCCAATTCATCCCAAAGGTGTTCAATGGGGTTGAGGTCAGGGCTCTGTGCAGGCCAGTCAAGTTCTTCCACACGATCTCGACAAAGCATTTCTGTATGGACCTCGCTTTGTGCACAGGGGATTTGCCATGCTGAAACAGGAAAGGGCCTTCCCCAAACTGTTGCCACAAAGTTAGAAGCACAGAATCATCTAGAATGTCATTGTATGCTGTAGCGTTAATATTTCCAAACTAGAAAAACAGCCCCAGACCATTATTCCTCCTCCACCAAACCTTGCAGTTGGCACTATGCATTCGGGCCGGTAGCATTCTCCTGTCATCGCCAAACCCATATTCGTCCATCGGACTGCCAGATGGTGAAGTGTGATTCATCACTCCAGAGAACACATTTCCAATGGCGGTGACCTTTACACCACTCCAGCCGACGCTTGGCATTGCGCGTTGGTGATCTTAGGCTTCTACGTGGCTGCTCGTCCATGGAAACCCATTTCATGAAGCTCCCGACAAACAGGGCTTATGCTGACGTTGCTTCCAGAGGCAGTTTTGAACTCGGTAGTGAGTGTTGCAACCGAGGACAAATGATTTTTACACACTACGCGCTTCAGCGGTCCTGTTCTGTGAGCTTGTGTGGCCTACCACTTCACGGCTTAGCTGTTGTTACTCCTAGAAGTTTCCACTTCACAATAACAGCACTTACAGTTGACCGGGGGAAGCTCTAGCAGGGCAGAAATTTGACGAACTGACTTGTTGGAATGATCCCATGGAAAGATTCTGGCATCCTATGACGGTGCCACGTTGAAAGTCACTGAGCTCTTCAGTAAGGCCATTTTACTGCCAATGTTTGTCTATGGAGATTGCATGGCTGTGTGCTTGATTTTATACACCTTTTTAGCAACGGGTGTGGCAGAAAAGCCAAATCCACTCATTTGAAGGGGTGTCCACATACTTTTGAATATATAATGTATCTCACTGGAGAAATTATCAGAGCGACTGAAACAGCGCCCCCCTGTCTCTGTATGTGTAGGCCATCTACAGTGGGGCAAAAAAAGTATTTAGTCAGCCACCAATTGTGCAAGTTCTCTCACTTAAAAAGATGAGAGAGGCCTGTAATTTTCATCATAGGTACACTTCAACTATGACAGACAAAATGAGGAAGAAAAATCCAGAAAATCACATTGGAGGATTTTTAATGAATTTATTTGCAAATTATGGTGGAAAATAAGTATTTGGTCACATACAAACAAGCAAGAGTTCTGCCTCTCACAGACCTGTAACTTCTTCTTTAAGAGGCTCCTCTGTCCTCCACTCGTTACCTGTATTAATGGCACCTGTATAAAAGACACCTGTCCACAACCTCAAACAGTCACACTCCAAACTCCACTATGGCCAAGACCAAAGAGCTGGACACCAGAAACCAAATTGTAGACCTGCACCAGGTTGGAAAGACTGAATCTGCAATAGGTAAGCAGCTTGGTTTGAAGAAATCAACTGTGGGAGCAATTATTAGGAAATGGAAGACATACAAGACCACTGATAATCTTCCTCGATCTGGGGCTCCACGCAAGATCTCACCCCGTGGGGTCAAAATGATCACAAGAACGGTGAGCAAAAATCCCAGAACCACACGGGGGGACCTAGTGAATGACCTGCAGAGAGCTGGGACCAAAGTAACAAAGCCTACCATCAGTAACACACTACGCCGCCAGGGACTCAAATCCTGCAGTGCCAGACGTGTCCCCCTGCTTAAGCCAGTACATGTTCAGGCCCGTCTGAAGTTTGCTAGAGAGCATTTGGATGATCCAGATGAGGATTGGGAGAATGTCATATGGTCAGATGAAACCAAAATAGAACCTTTTGGTAAAAACTCAACTCGTCGTGTTTGGAGGACAAAGAATGCTGAGTTGCATCCAAAGAACACCATACCTACTGTGAAGCATGGGGGTGGAAACATCATGCTTTGGGGCTGTTTTTCTGCAAAGGGACCAGGACGACTGATCCGTGTAAAGGAAAGAATGAATGGGGCCATGTATCGTGAGATTTTGAGTGAAAACCTCCTTCCGTCAGCAAGGGCATTGAAGATGAAACGTGGCTGGGTCTTTCAGCATGACAATGATCCCAAACACACCGCCGAACAGCGAAGGAGTGGCTTCGTAAGAAGCATTTCAAGGTCCTGGAGTGGCCTAGCCAGTCTCCAGATCTCAACCCCATAGAAAATCTTTGGAGGGAGTTGAAAGTCCGTGTTGCCCAGCGACAGCCCCAAAACATCACTGCTCTAGAGGAGATCTGCATGGAGGAATGGGCCAAAATACCAGCAACAGTGTGTGAAAACCTTGGGAAGACTTACAGAAAACGTTTGACCTCTGTCATTGCCAACAAAGGGTATATAACAAAGTATTGAGATAAACTTTTGTTATTGACCAAATACTTATTTTCCACCATAATTTGCAAATAAATAAATTAAAAATCCTACAATGTGATTTTCTGGATTTCTTTTTCTCATTTCGTCTGTCATAGTTGAAGTGTACCTATGATGAAAATTACAGGCCTCTCTCATCTTTTTAAGTTGGAGAACTTGCACAATTGGTGGCTGACTAAATACTTTTTTGCCCCACTGTATCTGATGCTGTCTGGTCAAAAAGAGTATGACATTGTTGCTGCCTGTAGCATTGAATGCAACAGGGAAGCCAGCGAGCATTTGGCCTCCCTTAATAAAAACAGTATAAAATAATAGCCAATCAGCATTTAGCTAAACTGAGTGAGCTCAACTGTGAATGGTCCTGGCTCACCAAAACAAAGTGTCAAGGGAAGCCAGTTTGGATTGGGCTTCAATCACATCACATCGAGAGCAAAATGGCATTGACAGAAACAACTTGAATTGCTGCATCTCGTTGTGTTGTTGTCCTCCGGTGGCTAGCTAGAAATTGTCTCTTTCCTAAATGTTCCATGGGTGGAGATCGTGGTTTTACTTAATCATCTGTACTGGCCAATGATTATAACAGTGATTCTGATCCAACCATAAATCCACACATTGTTGTGCCCCTGGCCTGAGAGGATGGAAGTTCAATATGTAGCTAGATGTAGAAGGCTAATGTTAACTAGGTGGCTCATCGTTGCCCATGAAAAGAAGTTAGGCTAGCGAGCAAACATTTTAGCCAGGTACCCTAGGAAACAAAAACTAAAAAAGTATGTAGACCGTTTCGTCAACATGAAAGAGAGGACGATGGCATTGTTTTTTTCTACTAGTATGCACGCACGCATGCACACACACACACACACACACACACACACACATTTCAGCACCATGGACAGCCACATCATGTTTACCTTGCGTTGATTGGACTAAATCGGTTTTGGTATCTTTTAGTTGTCACTGTATTAGACTAAGCATAGGTCATTTGATGATGTTGAAATGTTGAAGTTTAAATAGTGCAGGAATAGTGCAGGAATAGTGCAGGAATAGTGGAGGAATAGAGGAGGAATAGTGCTGGAATAGTGGAGGCAGTTCATGTTTTGCAACTTGCGGTAACTCTCTGTGGCTCTAAATCAATAGTTGTTTAATAGTAGCCCGAAAATGTCGGAAACATTAACTTGCTTGACCATGCTGTCGGTCACGGAAGTGTCTGTTACATGCAATATGCTGTGTGGACTTCACCGGACAGGTGGCAATATGGCTCTTTCCCGTTAACAACACAAGGATGTATTAATAGCAAAAATAAGACGGCTCTGGCTGCAGACAAAAAAAAACATCCAGCCTTGATTCTGAAGAAAGTCAACAAAAGCCTGCAACACACTTTCTTCTTTAACAGCCTTCACTCAAAGTCTATTGTACGAATCATCAAACGTGTTAGCCTTCAACCAACTTTTCACAAATAAACAACAAAGAATATCACAAATATTGTGTATACATACCAGTGGTGCTACAAAAATGTCTACCAAGCTTTCTAGATTATAAATCCCTTTATAACCTTGAATACTGTGATACCCTAATACTGTATCTTGCAGATGCACATATACTGTCTGAGGATGATGTGATCATTAGCAGGTCCCATATTGGCCTGGCCAGCAGCACCAGCTGCTACAGCCTGGCAAACAGCTGGAGAAGGGAGGCCTCTGACCAGCATGGCAGAGCCCTATGAGGAACCTACTGGGAAGTAGTCAGGGATGCCTCCTGTGCCCGTTACACTTTATGAGGGTCTGACAGGGTCAGGGCTTCACTCTGGAAGATAGTCTTAATTATCCCTGATAGAGTATTGTGTACGCGCACAGGCCATTGCTCATCCTGCTGTTACGTTAGTACGTATGCCAGTATGTTATTCGCAAACGTTAGAGCTAATGTTAACTAACACTTTCATATACACTACATTACTGCTTCCAATATTGCTGACTTGACAGCTGGATGCTTCACCACTAACACAATCGCTAACTTTCAAAAAATGGTATTGCTAATATTTCAGATTGCAGAGAAAGAGAAAGAGAGAGAGAAGACAGCCTAGCATTGGCAGAGCTAATGCTAACTTTATTGCTAACCATTGATTGGCCTCTAAATGGTAGAGGAGGACGCTTAATTATGAATATTAAACAGAGCCGAGGTAAACAGCAATAAGGAAAAGAACGTGAAAATAGGCTCCACTCCACAGGCCCTGTCTCTCTGTGTGTGCCTGTAGAGGGAAGCAGAAGAAGTGAAGAAGCAGGGGCTGAGGATTTATTTAGTCTTGTCAGAGGGATTTACCTTCTGCCGATGGGCGCCAAATCAGACAGGCCCAAGGAACGCAGTGTGCTTTCCTCAATGGACTATAATTGGGGATTTTTCTATTTACTGTGTCTTCATGAACAATATGTCAAACTCTTACCTGGCGGCAAAACTGTTTGAACAATCCCAATGGGTTGCGGTTTTTGCCCAGTTTTACCAACTGCGTAGCATCAAGTATGATTGAGCAATGGGATAATACAGTGATTTTGGACAATGACAAATCGATATCGAGCTGTTTCTGAGATGGTGTTGACGCAATTACGGCATCCCAAACTATTTTGATCAAAAGTCCTGTGGGGAGATCAAACGCACTTTGTGGAGTTTGATTCATTCCTAATTATGACTCTGGAAACGCTGGGCTGGGTTCTTTGATAATGACGCCCTCCATCACGTCAAAGTGAAAATGCCACTATCACTCACAGGGGGTTTGATCCTTCATGGTGGCATAACTGTCCCTTTGTTACATCCGCCCCTGCAACATGGTAGCATTGCTACGCATCACATTATAATTATTTTATAAAAGATGTTTCGTGCTCCAGACGGAAATGAAAATAGGTAAAACCTTACAGTCGACTCTGACATTGACTCAAGCTCTGACATTGTCTATGCTCAAAGCCCAGGAATGACCAGTATTCTCCTTCGTTTGGCCGTTACCTCCATAAAAGTACATATTAGAACATTAGGATCCTAGCAACGTGTCCAAAAATCATCCACTATGGTAAAGGAAAATGTTGATCAAACAGCTCGTCAAATATACACAAATATTGTGTAAACCAATGCATTTATAGACAGATGTGTTGGCTAATTTATAATAAAAAAAAAACTGAAATATTACATTTACATAAGTATTCATACCTTTTACTCAGTACTTTGTTGAAGCACCTTTGGTGGCGACTACAGCCTCGAGTCTTCTTGGGTATGACACTACAAGCTTGGGATACCTGTATTTTGGGGAGTTTCTCCCATTCTTCTCTGCAGATCCTCTCAAGTCTTGTCAGGTTGGGTGGGGAGCATCGCTGCACAGCTATTTCCAGAGATGTTTGATCAGGTTCAAGTCCGGGCTCTGGCTGGGCCACTCAAGCACATTCAGAGACTTGTCCCGAGGACACTCCTGCTTTGTCATGGCTGTGTGTTTAGGGTCATTGTCCAGTTGGAAGGTGAACCTTCGCCCCCAGTCTGAGGTCCTGGAGCAGTTTTTCATCAAGGATCTCTCTGTACTTTGCTCCGTTCATCTTTGCCTCGATCCTGACTTGTCTCCCAGTCCCTGCCGCTGTAAAACATCCCCACAGCATGATGCTGCCACCACTATGCATCACCATAGGGATGGTGCCAGGTTTCCTCTAGATGTGACGCTTGGCATTCAGATTTAAATCTTGGTTTCATCAGCTTAGAGAATCTTGTTTCTCATGGTCTGAGAGTCTTTAGGTGCCTTTTGGCAAACTCCAAGCGGGATGTCATGTGCCTTTTACTGAAGAGTCGCTTCCGTCTGGCCACTGTACCATAAAGGCCTGGTTGGTGGAGTGCTTTTGAGATGGTTGTCCTTCTGGAAACTTCTCCCATCTCCACAGAGGAACTCTAGAGCTCTGTCAGAGTGACCATCGGGTTCTTGGTCACCTTTCTGACTAAAGCCCTTCTCCCCCGATTGTTCAGCTTTAAGAAGAGTTTTGGTGGTTACAAAATTCTTCCATTTAAGAATGATGGAGCCAATGTGTTCTTGGGGACTGCAGAAATATTTTGGTACCCTTCCCCAGATCTGTGCCTCGACACAATCCTGTCTCTGAGCTCTACGGACAATTCCTTCAACCTCATGGCTTGATTTTTGCTCTGACATGCACTGCCAACTGTGGGACCTTTTATTAACAGTTGTGTGCCTTTCCAAATCATGTCCAATCAATCAAATTTACCCCAGGTGGACTCCAATCAAGTTCTAGAAACATCTCAAGGATGGTCAATGGAAACATTGATTTCGAGTCTCAAAGCAAAGGGTCTGAATACTTATGTCAATAAGTTATTTCTGTTTTCTATTTTAAATACATTTGGTAAAAAAATGTAAAACCTGTTTTTACTTTGTCATTATGGGGTGTTGTGTGTAGATTGCTGAGGATTTGTATTATTTATTCAATCCATTTTAGAATAAGGCTGAAACGTAACAAAATGTGGAAAAAGTCAAGGGGTGTGAATACTTTGAGGCACTGTATATTTTAATTAATAGATATACAGCTCTCTCTCACTCTCTCTCGCCCTCTCTCGCCCTCTCTCTCGCTCTAATAAGTATTTACAAATCAACACAAAGCACATAATTGACAAACATACAAGTGTTGAAGATCTCTCTATCCACCACTCTCTCTCTCTGTCTTCTCCGAAATATCTCAAGTGCCAGATGTCACCGTTTGGCTGTTGTCAGTGTCATTTAATCAAGTGCCAATCACATTTTTGATCGATACTCATCGCTCGAATGCCCTCTATGTAAAGCGACTGAAGTTGAAAAATACTGCAATTTGAATCTGTTTCTTCCTCAACAGCAGCTATCATCAAACAACGCTGTTTCCCCCAGTGTCCCCCTTGCTGTTCCTGTTGATTTTCCATGACATGACGAGACTCTCGAATGAAGTGTGACTCGGGCTGAATCATTCATGATGGGGAAAAAGAAAACGTAAAAAGAAACAACTTCAAAGACAAAACAATATTCTTTGACACCCAGAGGCAAACTATATCTCACACACCCAAGGCTTTTAACACATTCAAAATGAGATGAATATTAAACGTACGAAAGGGGTCAAGACAGACAGCCTTCCCCTTTTCCTGTGACCTTCACGCCAAGCTGTTGCCCTGACAACGGGCAAGCCCATTCCAACACATAAAAAAAAACAATTTTTTTTTAAAACATACAGGAGTACAAGTGTGACAAAATGATTGCCTCAACTAGGTGAGAAATGACATTGTTGTGGAGGCAAATCGATGCCACAACCGTCATTGGCTGACACATTAAGGGGGAGGTGTTAGCGCTCTGATTGACATTTCCATGGGACAGAACATTTTCAATCTATACCTTCAGCTGTACCTATAAAAATATAATTCATTCTGCCTTGTATTTGACAAAGAACTAGTTGTTTTGATGCAGACTACTGTAGGAGCTAAATATATATAATTCTGCATCTGTTGGGAAGTGAACCTCAACACGTCAACCATGATATAATTGTAATACAATTTCGCTTAAATGTATATGCCATTTATCCAAAGCAACTAGGGTCCGTCTGTTACATCTGGAGTATTTCTTCTCTTATCTGGTGTTCTGTGCGAATTTAAGTATGCTCTCTCTAATTATCTCTCTCTTTCTTTCTTTTTTCTTCTTCTCTCTCTCGGAGGACCTGAGCATTAGGACCATTCCTCAAGGCCTACCTGGCCTGATGACTCCTTGATGTCCCGAGTCCACCTGGCCGTGCTGCTTCTCCAGTTTCAACTGTTCTGCCTGTTTTATGAACATTTTAAAATCTTGTCCATGTTCTGTTATAATCTGCACCCGGCACAGCCAGAAGAGGACCTGGCCACCCCTCACAGCCTGGTTCCTCTCTAGGTTTCTTCCTAGGTTTTGGCCTTCTAGGGAGTTTTTCCTAGCCACCGTGCTTTTACACCTGCATTGCTTGCTGTTTGGGGTTTTAGGCTGGGTTTCTGTACAGCACTCTGTGACATCAGCTGATGTAAGGGGGGCTTTATAAATACATGTGATTTGATTTGATTTGACCTGTTGTATTCAGCATTTCACGGTAAGGTCTACACCTGTTGTATTCGGCACACATGACAAATAAACTTTGATTTGATTTGACAGCGCTGTAGCCTAACAAGCAATGCTGGACAATGGGCCTATATACAGTGATACACTTCTTTTACGCTTCCACTGCCACACACAATCACCCATATACACACAGGAGTGCAGGGCTGTGTCTATACTACTCTATAGTACTGTATTGAGAGCAGTGGGTCTGAAGCCAATGCCACAGGGGAACATGTGATCAGCTCCATATGTGCTCTTTGCACGCACACACACGCATTTTGGGTCGCTCCCTTACTCTTTTCTGGGCAAACTGGGCCATCAGAGCTATCATAGAGGTACGTAGGGAGGAGCACAGCCTGAGGGGAGAGGGCTGTCCAAAAAAATAAAGGTTTACTGTATGTCCATTGCACTGCACACAATTTAAACTAAGTCTTGAATGATGCATTGCCAATATCGACTGGGGATAAAGGACTGTTGATATTGCAACCACACAACTCAAAACACCAGAACGACATCGCTAAACCGTGTCCATTGTCCAGACGACCTGTCCCCAGTGCTTCCTATACACTTAATCTCTTTCCCGTAACGCGCTGAAGCCGGCAAATTAAGGAGAACGAGAGGCTCATTTAAAAGACGTTACAGAAGTACCACACCCTTCTGCACAGTTTCCCTCCGACGTTGCTACGGCAATCAGGCTGTTTTATAATACCATTCATGTAACTGTCGCTTCTGGAGGAAATTGTTTTCTAAACTGAAACTCATAAACAACTAGCTAAGAAGCATTAGGCTCTCGGTCTGATATGAGCTCTTAAACTCCACTCATTACACTGGTGCCGTTGTAGCCTTGACTACGACATTTGTTCGGCGATATCCCCTTACTCACTGAACCCAAGAAACAAACACTTAGCTTCCTAGTAGATATGGAAATGAAAAAGGTTACTGTCAAATCAATATATTACATTTAATGACAGGTGCTTGTGGTATCTCACAGGGGATTTTTCAACACAAGTTACCGTCAATAATGACTTAATCATGGCCTTTTACTGTTGCTAATTAGGCTACTGACAAAACAAAACTGAAGAAACTGTATTGATCTGCAGAGGGGAAACAGCATTGGTCATTGTTATCATGGATGGTGAATGGGTGAATGACCATCATTTGGGCATCACCGCCCCACTTTGCCACCTGCATGGTTGGCACGTCAACCGCCTGGTGTCCAATCAGTGATGACAAAGAAGAATCTGAAGAAATCGGATTTCCTCAGCCTAGCACCGGGCAATGTTTACTGAGGCACACACGGAGCATCGACACCCCGGAACACCCCGGAACACACCTCAGGGAGGTGCTACCTGCGCCGGCAGGCTTGTTCCTGTCGTGACATGCTCTGGTTGCCACTGAGGCTCCCGCGTTCCCCGGTGTCTCCCAATAAGAAAATGTTATTAAAACCTTACAAATCCTCATATTTCCCATTAACCAACCAAAGGAGGGCCTACAACAAGCGGTAGAAACTGCTCACTCATCCAGCCCAGCCCAGAGCTAACCAACTGTAGCCTATAACTGGGAGTTACGAATGGAATTGCCATCTGCAGGAGGTTACCCTCCATGGCAGCCAACCCTCTTGACGCATACGGCAGCCTCTTTCTGGGTAGCTCTGTGTGCTGACCCCCTTTCCCACCCGTCCTTCTCCTGCCTGTCCACATTATCTCAGCAGAGGGCCAATTAGCCATCATCATCTGGCCTGTTTTGTCGTGGCGCGTCAGGAAGCCGAACTCCCTCTGATCCAATAGTGGATTTAAATAATGGATCTGTAATCAGGAGGCTGTTAATTATGAGTCTCTGGCGAACCCTCTGTCAACTCAATCTGATGACGAGGCAGGCCCGAGGCAGACCACTCTATCAACGAAATGGGATGCTGAAGAGGCGGAGGTAGAGTGAGAGACAAACAGGGAGGACAGTGAGGGAGAGGGAGTAATTAAGTGAAGGTAGGATGGCAAGGAGGGAATCATGCCTGTGTGTGTCGCTTTAATGATGTGTCGTGTTAATAATTCTGTGTGTATGTGTGTGTGTGTGTGTGTGTGCATGTGTGTGAAGCCCATCTAAATACCATTTCTACAACTTCGATAGTTTGTCTAGTCCACACTTTCCCAGATAAGGGATTTCAAATTTTTCTCTTTGATTTTCAAATACATTGTCCCACTGACAATTGCCACTTTCCATCACACTGGAAAGAACATAATTGGGGGAGGATAATTGGGAGACGTGTACTCGATAGACATGCTTCGCTCGGTTGACTAGAGGGTTGAGCTACTGCCACAAGGACAAGTTCACTGTCAATACTGTTTTCACCAATGAAATGTCCCAGCAAGCACATCTGATGGCACCAATGGCATTGTATCCCTCTATGCCAAAATTGGGAACCAAAAAATGTCATTAATAAATGTTTTTGTAAATATGTGTATTGGTTCTCTTAATTTTGATGAGATGGATGAAAATGTAATGAGTTTAAGGTTGATGTGAAAATCGAAATGTACTGATTTTAAGATTGTCATTAGATTTGTGGTGGGGTGGGATGGGATGGGATGGGATGGGGTCGCCCGAATTGCTGGCAATTTCTGGTCCCAGCTGAAAAAGTTATACCTCTGCTCTAAGCTAATAAATGGAAACATTTGAACTGATCAATTAGAGGCTTGAATGCTGACTTGAATAAATCCTATCAAAGAAAAGGGATGACACTAGGTCTCAAATGACACCCTATTCCTTTTATAGTGCACTACACACAGTGGAGTGAAAGTGGAGAGGATAGGGTAGAGTTTCATAGATTTCCACTGATAGAAGACCTCTTCAGACAGCGACACTAACAGAAGAACAGGAGGACTCAAGTGATCCCTTACTGAGTACGAATGTACTGAGGTACTATAAAGCATGAGCATACACACACACAAACAACTATTGCACGTGTGTGTGTGTGTGTGTCCAAATTGCACCTCCCTTTTACGCATGGACCGAGATACAGAAGAAGACTGGCCTTGGCCGTAGTGCCTTTTGGGTTTGTGTGACTCGAGAGCCAGCCTGAGCCAGCTGTGGCCTCCGACAAGAAATTACTCACTGGAAATGGTTTACTGCCAAGGGCAAGAATCAATAAGAAGTCACAGTTCTACCCATTGGGTAAGTAATAGAAAAGTGAAGAAAAAGAGGCGGAAAAATGAACGGGATGCATCCGATGCTGCTATTTGTTGACCCTACTCAGACCCCAGTCAAGAGGCTATCAGCAGTTCTATCAACCAAGAGGAAAGAGCTATGGGCAGCTAGCTATCCGTGCGAGGTGGGAGGTTTTGTGGCTCTGGAACTATTCGAAATCTAACATTGGCCGGGAACATTGCAACAGGCTTTTTACAGCAGCAGACACAAATCTGAGATAGCCAACCAATATACTTTTCAAACAAGATACACCAAAAAAAGACAGACGAAATGGGGAAAATATGATTGTGTTCGTCGGGGGGGACTCTAAGAAAGGCAAAGGACAAAGGCATTCAGACGTAGCTGTAAACAAAGCTTAAACGCTGATCTCTCCTCTAGCTCAAGTGTAATTAGCTTGTGAGAGAATGATTAACCCGAAACCACCACCATTGCATAACGCCTGTAATTCTTCGAGGGGTACTTACATTTCAGCATTTCTATGGCTCGGCAGAGCCAAGGTGACTAAGGGTAAATGAGGGAACGGATAATAACAATCCCAACATTCTTCTACTATCAAAAACAGCCTTACCAAAGGGCAACGTGTTTAAAATGCCACCCTACTATCTGCACTACTTTTGGCCCGAGCGCCCTATTCCCAACATAGGTTACTGCTTTTAACCAGACCACCCATTCACTAAATAGTGCAGTAGGGTGTCATTTGAGACAAAGCCTTGGTGGTAGTGTAGTGAGAAGAGTAGCCAACGTATTGCCAAACGGGGACAGAGTATTGAGTACATCTAGTAGCCATGTGCAGGTATGACGTCTGATGAGAATTTATGAGGTTAAAGCCAATAGCCATTAATCTGGAGTTATTGATGTGTGTTGAACCAGGTATGATAGGCTACTGTCTATTGTAAGTGTCTGGTGTCTAGTCCATTCAACCACAGAGGATCTGTCGAGCTATAGTGCCAGGCAGTGGTGGCCATTTAGATTTTTGAGTCTCATCTTCACTCTGGCTAAGGAATGAACTCCCATCTATCTATCTAGGTGTCAAGAGTTAAACATTAAAGCTGCAAGATTTTATGGCTGGTAGGCTGGTGAGTGCAATAGCGTCAGAGCTCAGTATTTGTGCAATAAATTACGCAAGTGAGATGTTTGCTAACCAGCCAGAGTCCTTAGTAAATCCCTTGTGTTAGCATACTGTCGTTCAAATCGCTAGCACAGCAGAAAACATGAAGGGAATATAATAGTATGTTGATTAAGCATAACCAACGCAAACAACACAAACACAATCTACGTTTAATTAACAGTAAGTGCTAAGTTATTAATGAGCTAATTCCACTTCTTCAGTAACTGCCTGGCATGGTTTGCATTGATTAACCTAGCATTAGCCTAGCGAAGGGCACAAGTTATACCTACTAACACAAAACAGAATGCAAATGAAGATGGATTTCATATATGGAGAAGAGAGTCTCTTTCAGAATGCAAAGCTACTGTAGTTGAGCGCAACAGCGTAACCAACACATCTGACATGTTACCAGTGGTTCAGCACACGGTCGGAGCACAGGAAACATCAGGGTTAGGGGTTGAATTCCAGCATGGGCAACAAACTGCATATATCTGTCAATGTTGACAGTTCAGCAATTAGTTTGTAATAAAATCATCTGCTGGAGGACATTTTGTGCTTGTGCTCACATATTCACATGACTTCAAAAGACATTATCTTTAAATGGGGCGAAGGGGCTCTCATCACGAACGTCTGTCTACGTCCCCCAGAGGCCCAGTGTAGCCAAATGTTGACCTTCCCTGGCCGCCCATGGGTAGGCATTCACAGGAGGATGAGTAGGCCTCTCTGCACCATGACGATCCGCTCTGGGCTGCTCCGGGCTACACGGATTAGCGTGACAGCAGTTTTCAGAACAGAAGTAAAGGACGAAGAAGAGTGAATCACGGCATTACAAAGTCTCTCTCTCCCGCTCTCCAAAGCTGAGTCGCCCACACATTAGTTCCACAAAGATGCCGATTTCACTCGAGATGTTTTAATTTGTTCTGCTTTTTAATCTCTGGGTTTCACAGACGGCATTCTGTCATTTCGGTCTCGTTTTTCCCAGGGGATGAGGAAGTCCCCACAGCGAAAGAAGCATGCCATGTTCTCCACAAAAAAATACATTTCCAGTCGAATGTCCACCTTTTCCTAAATTACACAGAAAATCATCTTGGTTTCTTTGAATGTGCATGAATCAAAATAGAAAGGGAGGGAAGGGTACTTCCCTAGTTTCGAAAATGTTGCTATCCTCCCTCTAGTCTGCTCTAACCTACCAGAAGCAGCAATGATGCGGTTTGAAGGAACAAATGAAGGTTATTGTTCAGACAAGTCGAGATCTGCCGATCTGCACCCACCGCCCATCTTTAATAGGAGTGTGTTTGTGCGTTGTGTGTGTGTGTGTGCATGCATGGTTGTACACGTGCACGTGTCTGCCCTCTCCACAGCCACAATCTCTTAAAATTTTTAAAATGGATGGCCCGGTTACTCCTATCTCCTGTTTGCTGTGTTAAGTCATTACGGTGCTACCAACTCATTAGCTGGTGCAGCAATCCATCCATTACGGGGTTGAAGAGAGATGGGCTGAGGTAGACGAGCAGGAGAGAGATATATCTGACTGGGAGATGTCGTCCACATCACATAGTTGCCTTTCTCCTCTCCCGGTGCATTATATGTCTCTTCCCACTGTGAAAGCTTTGCAGAGGCAGCATTCTCAAGGCGTGAAAACAGCAAAACATGAACCATAAGAAGGTGAAAGGAACATGTTTCGGTGGAGCATCATTAACGAGTACTCAAGATAAGATCTTCAGCATTCAGAGCTTTCCTTAGACACATATTCATTAAGGGTTTCAGAGTAGGAGTGCAGGTCTAGGATCAGGTCCCCCCCTGTCCATATAATCATCTTCATCATGATACAAAAAGGCAAAACTGATCCTAGAATACCATTCTTTATTAGACACTTAATGAATACCTGGAATAGTAACCCTGACTAGCTGCTGACAACATTTCCCTGGTCTTCTGTGCAGACAGACCGACACGCCAATTACCAGATGAGCCAGGGCCGACGTGGCACTTTTCACTTCCTGATTAAATCCTTAATTTCACAGCAGAACACCTTAGCAAGGAGCCATGACATGAAAGTTATGTCTGCTGTCAGAAAGGAGGGAGGGGGGAGAAAAGGGAGGGAGAGAAGGATGGCATGTTTGCGTCACCTAAAGGACCGAATCGTCAGACTCGTCACAGCTCATTGTTCTTTGAAATTAACGGGAGTGAGATGACAAGGTTTGGGAAAGACGGACGGGGTCCGTGAACCAGGGTACCCTGGGAGCTAGGAGCGTGGGGACCTCCTGAGAGAAAATATATTATGTAACACTGTCCGTCTCTAAGTGGCAACAGATCAAATCTGTATTCACACTGGACAGCCGGGTCCTCAAACAACCGTGATGAAAGAGACACGGCAGGCAGCATTCACTGTTAGCAAATGCAGATTTACTTGATATAGTTTGGTTTGACTCTTTTCCGTTCAATGGACAAGGAAATAAAAGCTAGGATATATCAATGCAAAGAGCTTAATCACAGTGTGTGAATCGTAGAGTCGGCAAACCCCCATGACATATGGGAACCATACTCTCACCACGCTGTCTAGGGTCATTGCACTTCTGTTCCTTAAAAGAAAAAAAGGAAGAAAACAACAGACATAACATGTTTAGACCAACTGGGGTATAATACCATTTTAAGCATAAATTGCTGGTCAGGTTGGTCCCTAAAAACAGAAGCATCCATAGCAGGGTAATGCTGTCATATACAGTGCATTCGGAAAGTATTCAGACTTTTGACTTTTTCCACATTTTGTTACGTTACAGCCTTCTTCTAACGCTGCTTCTTCTTCACATTTAATACATTGCTTTTTCCCTCATCAATCTACACACAATACCCAATAATGACAAAGCAAAAACAGTTTTTTAGAATTTTTTGCAAATGTATACAAAATAAAAAACTGAAATATTACATTTACATAAGTATTCAGACCGTTTACTCAGTACTTTGTTGAAAAGGAAATGGGGATACGTATTCAGTGGTACAACTAAATGCCTTCAACTGAAATGTGTCTTCCGCATTTAACTCTTTAGGGAGCAGCAGCATAGGTGACGGTTTTGGAGAGTCTGGCGTGCCCAAAGTAAAATGCCTGCCACTCAGGCCCAGAAAATAGGATATGCACATAATTAGTACTATTGGATAGGAAACACTCTGAAGTTTCTAAAGGTGTTAAAATAATGTATGTGAGTATAACAGAACTGATATAGCAGGCGAAAACCCGAGGAAAATCCATGTGGATTTCCAGTTTTTTTTTGTAAATGACCTTCTCCAGGGTGCCTATTCATTTGTATTTTACCTAGGACTGAGACTGCAGTACCTATGGCTTCCACTAGATGTCAACAGTCTTTATACAAAGTCTGGAGGCTGTAGCCCTGAGCAGAACGGATAGGAAGAGGAAGTAGTCAGGGGTCCACTTTTGTCAACAACGTTTGACGGGCGCAAGATTGTAAGCGCGCCCCAGTTTATTTTCCTTTCCTATTGTTCACGTTATATTACAGTAAATATACATAAAAGGATACCTAAGGATACATAAAAAATTATGTTTGATTTGTTTGTAGAAAGTTTATAGGTATAATTTGAACGTGTTCTCTTCACGGTTCAATGGGCGACTCAACAGTGGATTTTATGATCATAACGCGCCAACCAAACGGAGATTTATGGATATAATAAATTACTTTTTCTAACAAAAGAACCATTGGATGTCTTTGTTAGACACTTGGGAAGCCCTCAGCAGAAGTTCTTTGAAAGGTAAGTGATATTTTTTAGCTCTTATATGGGTTTTGTGTGACCCGCGCTGGATATGAATTTATGCTAATGTAGAAAATATATGAGGTACTATCCTCAAACAATCAAATGTTGTGCTTTCACCGTATAGCCTTTTTGAAATCTGACAACGCTGTGATATTGCCAAGAGGCAGAGCTTTTGATGACTATGCAACACTTGTATATTGATGAATGTTTAATAATTCAACTTTTGGACTACTCCCCTAAGTAGTTAACCCAACTCCTCTGAATCAGAGAGGTTCGGGGGGCTGCCTTAATCGACATCCACAACTTTCAGTTACTGGCCCAACGCTCTAAGCACCTGTAACGTGTACGCTGGGAAGCAAGTGCAGGGAGTGCAAATGTAATAATAAAAACAAGAAACATGAAAAGCGTACAGACATGAAAAGAAACAGAGTCAATAACGCCTGGGGAAAGAACCAAAGGGAGTGACAGATATAGAAATAGGGGAGGTAATAAGGAAGGTGATGGAGTCTAGGTGAGTGTCATGAGGCGCAGGTGCACGTAACGATGGTGGCAGGTGTGCGTAATGATGAGACAACTAGCGACAACGAGGGCCAGAGAGGAGGAGTAGACGTGACAGCCCCTTTGGCAGATATTACAGCCTTGAGTCTTCTGGGGTATGACACTACAAGCTTGACACACATGTACTTGGGGAGTTTCTCTCTTTCCTTTCTGTAGATCCTCTCAAGCTCTGTCAGGTTGGGTGGGGAGCGATGCTGCACAGCTACTTTCAGGTCTCTCCAGAGAAGTTTGATCGGGTTCAAGTCCGGGCTCTGGCTGGGCCACTCAAGGACATTCAGAGACTTGTCCCAAAGCCACTCCTGCGTTGCCTTGGCTGTGTACTTAGGGTTGTTGTCCTGTTAAGGTTATTGTTTGGACGAGTCAGGACCCCAGTCTGAGGTTTTCATCAAGGATCTCTCTGTACTTTTCTCTGTTCATCTTTGCCTCGATACTGACTTGTCCCCCAGTCCCGGCCGCTGAAAAACATTCCCACAGCATGATGCTGCCACAACCATGCATCATCATAGGGATGGTGCCAGGTTTCCTCCAGACGTGACGCTTGGCATTCAGGCCAAAGAGTTCAATCTTGGTTTCATCAGACCAGATAATCTTGTTTCTCATGAACTGAGAGTCTTTTGGTGCCTTTTGGCAAACTCAAAGCGTGCTGTCATCCGGCCACTCTCCCATAAAGGCCTGATTGGTGGAGTGCTGCAGGGATGCAGAAAAAGTGCTGCTCCACCCTCTGAATCAGAGAGGTGCGGGGGGGCTGCCTTAATCGACATCCACGTCTTCGGCGCCCCGGGGAACAGTGGGTTAACTGCCTTGTTCAGGGGCAGAACGACAGATTTTTTTCCTTGTCAGCTCGGGGATTCGAACTCGGGATTCGAACCCTTCCCCAGATCTGTGCCTCAACACAATTCTGTCTCGGAGCTCTACGGACAATTCCTTCGACCTCATGGCTTGGTTTTTTGCTGTGACATGCACTGTGAACTGTGGGACCTTTATATAGACAGGTGTGTGCCTTTCCAAATCATGTCCAATCAATCAAATTTACCCCAGGTGGACTCCAATCAAGTTGTAGAAACATCTCAAGGATGATCAATGGAAACAGGACGCACATGAGCTCAATTTCGAGTCTCATAGCGAAGGGTCTGAATACTTAAATAAGCTATTTCTGTTTTCAACAAACCTGTTTTCGCTTCGTCATTATGGGATGTTGCGTGTAGATTGCTGAGGATTTTGTTTATTCAATCCATTTTAGAATAAGGCTGTAACGTAACAAAATGTGGAAAGAAATCAAGGGTATGAATACTTTCCGAAGGCTCCGTATACCATATTCAGATGAGGCTCAACAAACTGTACAGCCGCTTAAGTTACCATTAAATCTGTGAATAAGTGTGTATAATCACTGCGTACAATAACATTGGTTTGATCACAAATCATGAATATTATAATTATTATTATGACATCTGTATTGTTATGTAATTACGCAGCAGCAGCCCCATTGGTTCAGCCAGGAGTTTGGAACACTTCTCAGCTGGAGGGATAGAACGCATATAGAACACCCTTTCAATCATTAGTGGAATATTAATCTGCAATAATGAGGGAGACTGGATTCTACAAGAAGAGAAGAAGCAGATATTGTAGATGGCTTGTTTCAATTCATTACAGGCAGGGAGGGTGAGTGAGGAGAGGGGAGAGAGAGATTCTGTGCTTCAATAAAGCCCCAGTTTTAAGCCCGGCCCCTTTTGAATATGGAAATGTTTCAAACACTGAAAAAAATCAAGAGAGAGAGAGAGAGAGAGAGAGAGAGAGAGAGAACAAACAAGCCCGAGAGAGAGAGAGAGAGAGAGAGAGAGAGAGAGAGAGAGAGAGAACAAACAAGCCCGAGAGAGAGAGAGAGAGAGAGAGAGAGAGAGAGAGAGAGAGAGAGAGAGAGAGAGAGAGAGAGAGAGAGAGAGAGAGAGAGAGAGTGAGTGTGGGGCCAGTCTGAATTGTGAGTGGCTTACGACACTCAGTGAACAGACGGTGCCTCTGCATGCTCTGCCAGTACACTAGTCTGCTGCAAGCGAGGGATCGAAGTGAAGAGTGCTCTGCCTCTCCTCTCCATCCCTGTCACACACCGCCTCTGCCTCCCTACTAGCAGCCTCCTCAGCCTCTCAGCCTTCCAGCCTCCACCAGCAAACTCCCTCCAGCCGACAAGGGAAAAACACCACTAACAACACGAGTGGATATGAACAGAACCCCAAAAAACAGGAGGACGCAGGAGTCAAGGGGCTTCTCATAGGAGATAAGTGGGGATCTGAAAAGAAGGATACTAAAAATAAAGGAAAAAAACAAAGGGGGAGAGAGAGAGAGAGATAAGAGAAGGAGAGCGACCCTGGCATTACCCATCCTTATTCTCCCAATACATTTTTTCTGAAGCGCGCCGGTCGGTCACTGAAATAATAATGACAGAGCTGACTGGATTTAAGCCGTGCAGGTCAGCGATCGCTTCAACTGACGGACGGTAATTTGTGTCGGCAGATCTGCCCTCAGTCTTTATCGAGAGGGGGTAAGAAGAAGAAAAAGAGTTGAGTAAATTTTTCCTCTCCTTTCTTAGTTGGCTTGGTTTTTCCGCTTGTTCTCCTCTCCGGATCATCGCAGTAGCAGTGACTGCAGAGGAGCAGGAGGGAGAGAGCGAACGTGAGAGAGCGAGGAGGCACAGCACTCATGCATGCAGCCGAGCAGGGAACTTGCACTTCCTAACAAGCATCCACTTGGATTCCTTGGGTCTTTTCTGGCTTCTTTCACTCGAGGAGAACTAAGACATTGTAAGCCTGCCAGGATCTGGTGTCCTGGCTGAAAAGGACGAGGGGGGGCAAATTTGTACCACACTGGGGTCCTTTTTTAGATTCGTACATAATTAGTGCGGGCACAAAGGGAGTCGCTGAATAGGGGTTGTCCGTCTCTGGATAGGGGTGAGTAGGATTCCTTTCATATGTGTTTGCTCGATGAAGAAGTAATTTTATACCCCCCTCTGCTCGCCTCTTGCCCCCTGATATCTAACATGAGCAAAGTGACTTGCCCTTTATCCCTCTCCCCTGTCGTTTTCTTTTTTCCCCTCACACTGGATTCCTCTTCCTTTCTATAAGTAAATACCTTGGGGGGAAAAACACACGCACAACACAATTCACTACAAGAAAGGGAATACAAAAAAAATACAAGAGCTGGTTTCCTGCCGGGGAGAGATTACAAATTACGATGTGAACCATGACAGAATAATACCGGAACGATTCCAATGGACATTTTCTCTGCGGATCTATTCAAGGATTTTCAGGCTGATGGATTTCCTTCTAATAGGCTTGTACCTAAAGTGGCCCCTGAGGAAGCCCCCTGGGTTGATACTGTTGCTGTGGTGCTGGCTGGGCATCATGCTCAAAATGGTCCCCTCGGTGGAGGGTGTCTGCCCCCGTCTATGCCGCTGCGACAGCAAGCTGCTCTACTGCGAGGGGCTCAATCTCACCGACGTTCCGCGCAACCTGAGCAGCGCTCTGGGCCTGTCCATGCGCGAGAACAACCTGGCGGAGCTCTTGCGAGGGCCACTTCGCTGGCCTGTCACAGCTCACCTGGCTCTACTTGGATCATAACAACATCGACGTGGTGGAGGAGGGTACCTTCGACAGGCTGCGCCGGGTCAAGGAGCTTGACCTGAGCACCAACCATATCGAGAGCCTGCCCAACGGCACCTTCAGGCCCCTCCCGAACCTGCGCATCCTGGACCTATCGTACAACAGGCTGCAGGCGCTGGAACCCGACCTGTTCCACGGCCTGAGGAAGCTAACCAATTTGCATTTGCGCTACAATGCCCTCAAGTTTGTCCCAGTGAGGATCTTCCAGGACTGCCGGAGCATGCAGTTCCTGGACCTGGGCTACAACCAGCTTCAGAGCCTGGCGCGGAACTCCTTCGCCGGGCTCTTCAAGCTCACCGAGCTGCACCTGGAGCACAACGAGCTGGTAAAAGTCAACCTGGCCCACTTCCCCCGCCTCATCTCACTGCGCACGCTCTACATGCGCAACAACCGGGCTACCGTTGTGGTCAGCACCCTGGACTGGACCTGGCCCTTCCTGGAAAAGATCGACCTGTCGTCAAATGAGATCGCATACATCGAGCCGCACGTCTTCGAGAGCGTTCCCAACCTCAAGGCCCTCATGCTGGACGCCAACCGGCTGACGGCCGTGGAGCAACGCATCCTGGATTCGTGGTCGTCCCTGGGCAGCATCACTTTGGCAGGCAACGAGTGGGAATGCAGCCGTAACGTGTGTGCCCTGGCCAAGTGGCTGAGTGCCTTTCGGGGCCAGCGGGACAGCCAGCTGCTGTGCTCAAGCCCCGGACGTGGCGCAGGGCGAGGACGTACTGGACGCGGTCTACGCCTTCCAGCTGTGCGAGGACGGCATCGACCAGTCCACCACGACCATGGGCTGGTACCCCGGCTACACCGTCAAGGACCAGGCCTGGGGCGGCCCCACGGCCAATCCCTACGATCCGCCAGCCGCAGAGGGCGGCGCAGTCGTCACCAATTCCTTCACGGTGACCGTGGCTAACCTCGACGACATAGAGAGCACCATGCAGATCCACAAGGTGGTGACGGGCACCATGGCACTCATCTTCTCCTTCCTCATTGTGGTGCTGATGCTCTACGTGACCTGGAAGTGTTTCCCGGCGGGCGTGCGGCAGGTGCGCCAGTGCTTCAGCAGCCATCGACGCAAGCAGAAGCAGAAGCAGAGCATGCAGCAGATGGCCACCATGTCTACGCCGGAGAGTACTACGTCGACTACAAGCCCAACCACATCGAGGGGGCCCTGGTCATCATCAACGAGTATGGCTCCTGCACCTGCCAGCAGCAGCCCTCCCGGGAGTGTGAGGTCTGACCCGACCCTTTGCGTGTGTATGGATATGTGTGTGTGTGTGTTTACGTGTGTTTGTGTGGATAATATGGACTACTACAGAGACCCTTTTTGGATATATGGGATATATTGGGTGGGTTGGGGTTGTATAAGTGAGGTTTGAACCAGGGATCCTGCTATGGACATTATTTACACTGCGTCGCACTGTGCTGCTCGCCCCCCTACTGTGGAGGAGAAGGGGGGAGGACTGACTGAGACCGTGGATTTATTGCTGTGGATCTGAAGGGCCTCTATGGACACTATGGAGACCAGACTCTATTGTGCCTGTTGACTTGATACACAGAATCACCAGAGATGGAATATTATGTTGACTTTATACAGAATCACCAGAGAGGATTATTATGTTTGTAGGCATCAATGGTTTCTTCTTCTCCTTCTTCTCCTTCTTCTTCTTCTCTACACCAGGAGTGGATATTATTTCTTACTTCAGGATATTCTGCTATTGTCTAAAGACCAACTGGGAACACACCATTTGTATTGTGGTAATACAACAACAACGAAAACACGACAACAACAACAACAACAAAAAAAAAAATACAAAAAGATTGCAAAGTTGGGTTATTTAAAAAGGAAAAAAAAGTATGATTATAAATTCAGTGTAAAATATGTTTAAAACGCAAGAGTGGACAAAAAAGATGCAAGATGCTAATCCTATTTCTTTTGTAAAACTACGAAAAAAGATAATGTTTAAATAAATGAATTGCTATTCACAGTAAAGCCCTTGTGTTGTAAGGAACCTTTGGGAGAGGGGTGGATTTCTGAAAAGAGATGCAGTGCTCGCGCCGGTGGTAGGAAGAGAGAGAGAGCATTTGTCTGGCGTGCCTACTGCAGTATCTCTAGTCTGGTAAAAAAAACAACAAGAGGCCAGAGGGATAACTTAGCCGTACTTCATTTCAAATGTTAAACCATCTCCAATCTGAATATCAGATTTTTTCTTGATCCCACATTCCCTATTTGTGAGTGAGGGGGCTTGGGTATTCAATGTGCTGGCTCGCTATAGATGTTGTGGTTGCTCCCCGCCGAATCCCCACACCTTCCCACTTCTCCTCCCTCTCCTCTATCCTTTCTAGACTAAAATTGATCTGACACTTTCTAAATCAGGCGGCGTATTTTCCAATGATCAAATTCGTATGTTGTCTTAAAAACATCCCAACGCAGACGACGCAGGCAGAAGCAGAGAGAGATCATGATCGGCTGAGATCCCTGCACTGGTGCTCGGCTGTCATGCTAGAGCTGTGCCTCTCCTTTCACCGCACATCAAAAAGGAGGAGGAAAAACGCCTAGCCCGACACTACTCAAATCACAACCAATTCTAAAATAGGAGCAATTGAATAATTGAATGGCTTTTATCCTTCTTAAAGAGACACCAGTAACACATGACACGACACATGCCCGGGCCCCCCGATGGATTTCCTGACTATGTTCTGCGTGTAATGTTGAAACAATTGTTCTTTCAATACAAGGCTATTTTGGGGATATTTTTCTCTCTGGTTGTTCCTCATTGTGTGAGTTGAGAGATGCGTTGACAGAGGGTTCGGTCCAATTGCACCAGTCGACAATCGACATGTAGGGGGAGAGAAATGAGTGATAGCTGAGGAAAGGAGTGATTGCGGAGGCCGCAGAAAGAAGGTGTAGGCTGCTCTCTAGTGTCCTAACATCAGCAGGAAAGGAAAAGAAGGGAGGGAGGGAGGGAGGGAGGGAGGGAGGGAGGGAGGGAGGGAGGGAGGGAGGAAAGACACTAGACTCAGAGCTTCTGCACAGTGTTTACAGTATGATTGCATGCGTACGTGTGGTGTGTGTACATGCGAGTGTGTGTGACTGCAATCAGTAAATACAGCCTACTGTGTGTGTGTTTCTATATTTCTATGTGTGCATGCTGTTGTTGTAACTAAAGGGACAGAGACAGAAACAGTGAGAGTAGTGTCTGAGGTGTAAGCCTGTGTGTGTGTGTGTGAGGGGTTATTATATCCTTGTGGGCACCTAACATCCCTAAAAGTCACCTCAAGGATAGTAAAACAAGGACAATTCTCCCTTGTGGGGACATTTCCCACGTGCCCATGAGGACAAAGGCGGGGTTAGGTTTAAGGTTACAGTTAGGGTGTGTGTGTGTGTGGACATGAAGTCCCCACAAGAATAGTAAACTAAGACAAATTTGACCAATTGTCCCCAAGTCAAATGCTATTTCTAAAGGGTGCAGGGTTAATGTTAGAATTAGTGTTATGATTAGAATTAGGGTCAAGGGTTAGGAGCTAGGGTTAGATTTAGGGTTAGGGTTAGGAGCTAGGGTTAGGTTTTGGGGTTAAGGTTAGGTTTTGGGGTTAAGGTTAGGTTTTGGGGTTAAGGTTAGGTTAAGGTTAGATTCAGGGTTAGAGAAAATAGGATTTTGAATGGGACAGAATTGTGTGTCCCCACAATGTTAGTTATGCAAGCTAGTTATGTGTGTGTGTAAATGGTCCAACTGGGCTGTAGAGTATGTGTGTAACGGTGGTGTGTTGTGTGTTTGAGTGATGTTTGCAGAGTTACAGTAGCACGACACAAACACATATAATAATATGCAAGCGATTACATAACATACGGTAACTCTGATTATGCCTCTTAACATGAAAATCAAATAATCACCGCAACTCAACCACCCGACTCGACGCAAACAGCGAACAGACAGATGCATTCAAACTAACCAATGACACACAGTATGTAACGCCGTCGATGCACCTTGTGCATATTGTGACGCCTTCCCTTAATATAAACGTATAGTTGCTTGTGCTCTATGAAGGGGTGCAAAGCTGGGATATTATCAAATGCTAACTAGAAAGGTTCTCAGACTTTTTTCCCCCTTAGGCTGTACAAGCCTCTACTATTGTACTAAAGCCGGAACTATAGCCCATCTACAGATGCAGGAGATCTTCATTTGATCAGGATAATAATCCTGCAGCAACAGGAAATGTGAATTATCACGTGGATTAAAATGAATCGACAATTTTTGTAATGGGTTGATCCATTTTTCAAAAGAAAACATAGGGTCAGAAAGTGGACATTTTAAAACCTAAAATCCACTAAAAGTTTTTACATTTTCCAGCAACAGGGTGATCCAATTAAGATACTACATCTGTAGGCCACATGGGTGAATGGTTGCCGTTAAACAATATCATGCCCACTAAACTCGTGTGTATGTAGTGCCATGCGTAAACTGTACAGTACCAACCTAAATCTATTCTGATACGTACCAAACGAGGCGTTTCACAGAGTGGAACACTAGACCAGAAGAGAAAACCAAAATAGCAACAAGCCGGAAGCAACAACTCAACTAAAATGTGCAGTCATTTATTTATATTTTTTTGTGTGGAGCCGCTCAAGAGAAAAACAACAACAACCGTCGACAACAGCGGAATTTGGCCATTTCAGATTCATGATCTACTTCGTATTCATGATATCTCCCGAACGGGCGGCCCACTTTGAAATCCAAAATGGCCATGAATCATAACTAGGCATGACATCTGTATGCTAAGTAGGCTAGCCACCGACCACAATACAGCCGAGCAGAGCAGGGCAGAGAGACACATCATAGCGAGATGTGAGATATGCGATATGCTGATAGTCATTTGCTTATTATCTTATGTTCTGTGTTATTCATTTTCTTGCCTGATAGCCCCTCAAATCATGCAAACTGCTGGGCCTATATTTAGGTTGTGTTGTCCTGATTTATTTGTATAAATATTCGATGATGCCTTGACACACAGGCTACTGTTGGCACCTCCATTTTGTTTCAGTATTTCTAACACGCGATGGGTGGATGGAGGGAGGCAGGGACAGGGAAAGGGTCTGCATATTTGAAAGAGTCATCCTTAAGACTCCAGGATGCACCCACAGGTCTCTCTCTCTCCCTCTCTCCCTCTCTCCCTCTACCTCTACCTCTACCTGACACTGTGGGGAGGACCAAAACCTGCAGGTGTTTGTTGACCGTCTCAGACAAGGGGTCATCGCCCCAACAGGGCTTATCACCTCTCCTATAACCACACATTATTAACAACCGGATTAATGACACTGAGCAAAATCAATACTAACACAGATGACTGGTTTACCAAATTGGACTCGCTTCCCTGATCACCTGATGATCCTCTGATTACCGATGACATACTCTTTGACATTTTTCTACATGCTCATGCTACGGCTATTGACCGTCTATGGGAGACAAAGGCGTATTGGCGCGATTCCGCTCGCCTCGTATCTGGGGTTGGGGTTGGGGGATAAAGTTTGATATTGGTTCTGTTTGAAATGTAAATCGTGCGAGGAAGCGTGGTTTCTGTACGTCGGAGAGCACAGCTGTGTTGAAAAGCAGAAGAGAGGGGATGGATGGAAGGATGTGTGGTGATCGGGTAATGCACTTGTTAACAGGTTTTGAATCTCCTTTTGAGTCTCCAAGCTACTGTATGCGTGTGTGCGTGTGAGTTTGAGTTTGTGTGTGTGCGTGCGTGTGTGTGCATGCATTTCAAGAAAGAGATCAAGCGATTACGTATGTGAATGACTAAGACTGTGTTAGAGAACAGGACGTGTTGGAACAAAATGTCACCGAAACGAAAAGAGAGGATGTTGGAACAACATAAAGAAAAGAGGGACACATACACACACCCACGTAGGGTACGACAGACTGCAGGATGTTACTATGTGTGAACAGGGATGGCACGAGCCAACTTTAAAGGTCACCCCCACACCTCTCAGAGCAGACAGAGAAAGCCAGCACAGCTCACAGCACAGCTAACAGCTAACAGCTAACAGCTAACAGCTAACAGCTAGCGTAGATCACATTAAACACAGCACAGCTAACAGCTAACAGCTAGCGTAGATCACATTAAACACAGCACAGCTAACAGCTAACAGCTAGCGTAGATCACATTAAACACAGCACAGCTAACAGCTAACAGCTAGCGTAGATCACATTAAACACAGCACGGCTGTCACAACCTATCCGGCTAACACAGACCCATACATCACATGACATATCTGGATAACACATGTAACACACACACACACACACACTCACACACACACCAACGCCTTAAACAGCAGGGTCATGTAAATGTCATAGACAACCTATCTGACGAACACAGTGCAGCGCCTTAAACGGCAGGGTCATTCATTCAGTAACAGGAGCCATAGACATCTGGCAACACGAAACCCCAACCAACAGGGTCACACCATAGGCCACGTGTGGCTCATTGTGTATAATCTATCCTGCTTCCCGGGCAACATCTGTTGTGTTTTAACGGGTGATTTCGCTGCAAAGCAAAATTCCCCCCCCCCTCTGAGAGACAATAACGTGTTCCACTACTTTAACTACTGTAGTAGGAGCGATACACAGGAGTATAATGACGGTCAGAGGTGTGTCATAAATGTTGGCCCCAAACCATAGAAATATAACTCTCCTGTCCACACACTATGGTATAATTGACCTGAAAAGGGGGGTGCCCACTCTAATCATTCTAATTCTACGGTCCCCAAACACGTCATCGTGTGACTAGTCAGTCAGGCCAGCAGCAGTCTTCTGTATTGTTTACACTAGCGGGTTTAATCGACGTCAGAGTGAGGGATTATAAGGAAATTGCCATTGACTGCGTTGTAAAGGTGAGTGGTTACGTGATATTTCCACAGAGACAGAGACTCGGTGTACTCTAAGCAAATCACCTTTCCTCCAGGAAATGGTTTACGTCATGTGATTAGGAGGGGGTAGTGGTTAGGGGAAGTGTGTGTGTGTGTGCACGTCCGTCTGTGCGTCCGTGTGTGTGTTTGTGTGTGTGTAAAGTCCACGGCAATAATGCTTAACGAATGAATTAACCAAATTTTCTGTGCACCGGGGTTTCGACCAGGTGCCCACTGTTTTTTCACTGGGGACCTGCCATGCATAATAAACGCCTCACACCCACTCAAATTCAGGATAGGTGGCAAAATCACAAAGTGGGCGGCGGGTTGCAGCGGTGTGCGGCGGGGCCGCTGATGGTTTACGATGACAACAGCGCAATGGGCCAGGCGCTGAGTCCGTACTTCATGTTAAATGGTTTTTTATCACGATCGATATTGATCATCAATGATCATCATTGATTCTCACATGGTTCTCGTACACTTCTCGTTGTCTTTCTCGTCACCACGTTCCGTTCCGTTCCATTGTATTCTATTCCGTTCCATTATATTCAAATAGCCACTGACTAACATTGTACAGATGTAGGATCATCATTTGAGCCAGTTTTCTATGAATAATCCTGCAGCAACAGGAAATGTGAATTATTATGTGGATTAATGGACATTTTTTTTTGTAGGGGTTGATACATTTTTTTGTTACGGCAAATCAAGTCTGCCATTTTTAAGCAGAAATTACAAACTTTAAAGGCCTTTTTAAACCTTGAATACACTACGAGTTTTTGTGTCTACACTACAAGGGGCGGTTGTGTGAGTGTAGGCTAGCTACGACATGCAGGCGGCACTGATCTGTTTTCATCATATAGACTGATTTAGACAGTGGGAGAGAGCCAGAGAGCCAGAAAGGCAACGTGTGTGTGTGTGTGTGTGTGTGTGTGTCTGTGTGTACGTGTGTGTGTGTATGACAACATAACCACCACACTTCGTGTGGACACTGTGTGTATGCTATTGTTAACATCCGGTGGTGCATAAAACATGATGATAGAATAGCTGGGTCAGAGCCAGTGAGCTAAAACATGGCAACAGCTGGGCCTGCATCTGTGGGGGTCTACAGTCCACAGAGTCACTTATAAACGGGGATTACAATATATACTGTATTAGCAGATATGGAACAGAGAGCTATTAGGACAAGTGTTTTGATCATAGAGAGAGATATTATCTCTAAGGTTCGGCTGGAGTACTATAAGCTTTATCCGGGGTTGCCCGGAAGCTTCATGTCGGATCCATACTCCATACAGATGGACATGGATGTGATTGAATGATCTCAAGCGGAGTTCAAATCCTGTTGTTTTGATGTGAGTTGTTTTCAGATATCCATACCCTGGACAGAGTAAAACAGCTTAATTCTGTCATGTCGTGCATTTAGGTTGAATTCAGACAGCTTATTTTTTTATTTTATATATATATTTTTTCAACATAGTGTTAAATGTGCCCAACACAGTAATTGTGTTAAATATTTATTTGTTAAATGTTTAGCTTCACTTCAGTGTCTTGTCCGTGTTGAATATTTTAAGATGAAGGCTACTGGTGGAAGTGGTAAATTAGACACACAAATCCGGTGCAACCTAACGCCGATAAATCCCATCTGCAACAGGATATCTTGTATACGCCCCCACACGTGATGAGATTGATCGATAATGGTCATGTATAGAATACACATATTGTGCATGTATACAGTCTATAGGAAGGCACGCAGGTACTCACGTAGGCAGGTAGGCAGGCACGCACACAGACGCATAAGTACACACAGTACTTTTTGCACCAGCAAATCAGCTCCAAGTAATTTTAAAGTTTTCCCATGCATAATGGAAAGATACTGTATATGCGATCGAATACAAAATGTAAGCAAGGTTTGAAATTATTGTGTTTTAGTCAAATCTGTATCTGTTTGGGTTTCTTGCGGTCAACTTGCAGTCTACAAATTATTTGTAATTATATTCCCTGGTCTGCCTGACCATCTGCTCGAGAAAAAATCGTCCCCGAGGCTGAATCTAGTTGATGATCCCTGCAGTACTGCATACAACACGCCTGCAATCGACCCGCAATCTTAAAAACCACAAGAAATGCCATCTGTGGCTAATTTAGGCAAATCTAGTCAATCCAAGAGGGGTCAAATCTAGTCAACCATGGCAGACCAGTCACGGCCCCGTCAACACCCCCTATGACATCACACTTGAGCCCTTAGACCAAAACACCAACCCCTTTTGTTGGGGGACACAGTCTCTGAAAGCTTGTTGGACATGTTTACCGACGATCTGCACAACAAGAAACAAAAGGGCAGTGCCAAAAAAAACACTAGCGTGGTGTGAGAATCAGTGACCCACGAAACTGTGAAGAAGGCTGACGGGGACTCGGGGTGGTGCGGGGCCAGCGTGACTAAGGGAGCCCGTCCAAGTTTTGTTTAACGAGTGTCTTCTCTACCCTCCTCCTAGCTAAAAGCACAATCGTAGCACAAAATACCACACATGTATCACAACAGTCCATCATGTATGAATGAATGAAGCCTGGGTTCTTCTGACCATCTACTGTAATGTTCATTCCAGAATGGTAAGGAGTGGAAAGTGTGCTGGCTGAGAATGGCAAAGGTAAATAACAAGAGTAAATGTTGATATTGGTTTTAGGCACGAATGGTGCCGTCGTACTCTTATCCTCCCACGATGCCGTAAATACTAAACAACTACAACATATACCATGAAACCAAGGATTATCACCACATATGCAAATATATCACCACATTATGCAAATATATCACCAACCTATGCAAATATATATCACCACATATGCAAATACATCACCCGCATATGCAAATATATCACAACATATGCAAATATATCACCACCATACGCAAATATTTTACCAACATACGCAAATATATCACCACATATGCAAATAGATCACCCCATATGCAAATATATCACCAACATATGCAAATATATCACCACATATGCAAATATATCACCAGCATATGCAAATATATCACCACATATGCAAACGTATCACCACACATGCAAATATATCACCACATACGCAAATATATCACCACCATATGCAAATATATCACCACCATATGCAAATATATCACCAACATATGCAAATATATCACCACATATACAAATATGTCACCACATATGCAAATATATCACCGCATATGCAAATATATCACCAACATATGCAAATAATGGAAAGCCATAGTGAACACTGTTAAACCAATAAGATCATTCTAAAGTTAAACCTACATTAAAAAAAAACACACACACTCCATAAATAAAAGGACAACACACGCCTCGAGTTATGGCAAATGTCTCCATTTGCTTTGGACGTTGTGTTGAAAAAGCGCTTCCATAGATGGACTGAACTGGAGGTAAGTGAAGCTATAGTGTAGCATTGTGGAGATGAAGGCAAACCTATGGGCAGTAATCAGCACATGTAGTTAACGGCTATAAGCTGGAAAAGCCTCTAATACTCTTTGGACACAGAGTTAAGTACACCACAACAGTTTAGGCAAACTAAAATAGACCACATGTATCATTCTCTCATTTATTATACTCTCAATGTCATGGTAAACAAATTACAATTCCTCTCCCTCACTTACACTCTCTCTCCCTCTCGCTCTTCCTCTCGCTCTCTCTTTCTCCGTCTCTCCCTCTCTTTCTTCACTATCCTTTTCATTCTCCTTTCCTCCCTTTTGGCATCTCTCAAGGAGCCAATGAGATTGCTGCCCCCTTAGGTTAAGGAATGATGTCGGCGCTTTACGAGAGCTTATGGCAACAACGTGAATTCCATTGGGCATATGGTCTCTCTTCATTTTGTTCAAAGTGTAATATGATTACATTTGGATGGGCTTCAAACTTTACACAAAAGAGTGGACTTACCTGTTATACAAATTGCATCGGAGAGCGAACCAGATGGGGCCACGGCAAAGGGACATGGAAAAAAAGAGATAGAGAGAATAGGCCAACTGGTTAGAATATATTCAGTGTTTTTTATCTCGTGCTTTGTAATGGATCAGAACAGTGGAGAGGGCTTTGAGCGGACCGTGTAAAACCATCCCTCTAACAGTCTGTCGGGCGTCTTTGTCTGTGTTGCATTTTTAACACTCGTCCTTCATAGGATCATTTCAAGGAGAGCAGAGAGAGCAGCCAGACAGCCCCACAGACGACTGCCCTGAGATCAGATGAGACCGCCTGGCGCGTGTGTGTGTGGCGACTTGAGAAGAGAAACTAGAACAGAGACAGAGACGATGGCCTCAGGAGCTGTGTTGGGTTAAGCAGATGGTGCGCTTCACGCCTAACCTCTGACAGCCCATCACAGAGAAACAGGCACAGAGAAATGAAACGAACGGAGCCTGGTTGTTAGAAGAAGTGGGTGAAAAAAACAACTGTCCGACACGGATGATTTCAATTGCTGCTGTCGTTGGCGCCACTGTTACGACGTTGCATAGAGATGAGTAATGTGAACCCCGAACTAGAAAAACAACATTCAGGCCTATAACATGAGCCCTTTTTCAGAAATGGCCACTCTAAGGGGAGGAGCGACGGCTTAAATGAGTCCGTTTTTAGAAGTGGCATAGAAGTCAGGGGTATTGTACAATGACAGAAGCTTATCGTTGTTGTCGTGGTTGTTTACCTTCAACTCAAATTCAAAATGTCATCTCTCCCAAAAAGCATCAAAGAGATACAGAACGAGACACACACACACAGAATGTGAAATGTTTTGGGTTGAGTTTAAGTGGGTTCCCCCACCCCCGACTAGGCCTATGTAGTTAAGGCTGGTGAAGCTGCGGTTGACAAGCGAGATGGAGTGTTGTGCCAATTTATGTCCTCTGCAAGTCTCCTGATTACATTCATTGGGGCTCCGTGAGAGATTTATGAATACGACTCAGCCAGCAGCCAGTCCCATCCAGAGTCCTGAATAATGGCAGCCTGCAAGATCGCTTTTTCAATTTCTTCCCTTCCCTTCCCGCCACAAAAGGGGGATGATTATAAGTCCGTCCGTCAACCCTCCAAATATTATCTATGAGCACCTGACATCAAAATATGCTGGGAATTCTATCACCAACCCCACAGCCTTAAATGGGAGAACCGGGTCTGAAGACCTTGGTGATATCTGTGAATTGTTTTTGATTGTGTGCGGCACCAAGCACCAAGTCCCCTCAGGTATGGATGCAAGGAAAACGTTGGCCATAGTTTGGCAACAGTATGACGTGAACACACTCTACACACTGGACTCTTGACACTCTTTCTACAAGACGGACAGTCTATAGCCTGTCTATGGAACAACAACAGAGAAAAAAAATCGAAATATTAACATATGCATGCATGTTCATCGTACATCCTATAACTTTTTATGGTGCTATTCTTCGACTGTAAGACTACGCCATGCTGTTAGACATTTCCAGGGATAGAGTGTGGGACATGGGACTTACAAACTTAAAGGGAAACTCCACTCAAAAACAATATGCATATATATAAATATATATATATATATATATATTAATTAGTCCACTATTGATACAGCCCCAAAATGTTTTTCATGTCAGCAGTTGTTTTCAAGATAATGGATGATGATAATGTAGCTGGTGACACTTTCGCGTCTATCTGTCAACCAAATAGACTTAGGGGAGGGAATGAACGACACACCGCCACCCGCATTCATCTCCGGCACAGCCGAGGTCACCACGAGGACCGATAAAGAGGGAATGGAGAGAGAAAGAGACTGACGTGAGTAGTGAGATAACTAGAGAGTGCTGAGCGAGATAGCGTCTCTAGCTACCACTGTAATCCGACCACTGAAAAATGCACAGTGTGCTATACAGTGTGTTATACTATGTTATACAGTATATTCTCCCTAATCAATACAGTACTTTGGGTTTGAGGAACTTCCAGTCCTTCGCAGTGTCATGTTTTTGTTTTGAAAGGCAGGCGAGGCAGGCACCTCTACATTACCCACAACTCACTTCTGCAAGCTTTAGTCAAAGAGGCCTATCTTACCCTTCTACTCTGACAGCTGAGAAACAATCAAAGGCTTCACCCCAAATGGCACCCTATTCCCTATATAGTGGACTACCATCAAAAGTAGTGCACTAAATTGGGAATAGGGTGCCATTTGGGATCAAACTCTAGGTTATATTGTTGGCTGGTGGTGGTATTAATGGGAGGCAGACCGGGTAGTCCAGAAACAAGGGAGATAAAGAGAGAAAGAATGGGAGGAAAAGCACACACGGTTGCTTAACAACCCCTTGGTGACATTTAGAAAAGCCACAGCCTGGGCACTCAAAGATGACAAATGCGTTGTGAGAGCACGCACTCACACACACACAGTGGTTTTGTCATGTGATCACACAGTACTCCAGTACAGAAAGACTGCTAGTGAAGTGGCCAACAGGAGGCACTCTCTTTTATGTTTTTTTTTAACAATGGTCACCAATGGCCCCGAAAGGCCCCTATCCTGTTTGATTGTTTGTGGTTTATTTTCACCATTGAGTTAAAACCTTTGGCACTCCAGGTCAAAATACTGACATTCCATATAGATGGTTCTGTGATTGTGGTCAATACCAATAGTAGTATTTATTGCATTTGAATCAATACAGGGTTATGCAGTCTAGGTCTCGGGTTGTCTGAGTCAGAACTTATTTGATATAGGGACAAAGGGGGCTATAAACACAATTCACTTGAACGAGTAGCAGAAAAACAGGAAAGGTTTTGGGATTAGAGATCCGTTTAGACGGATAGGGGCCTTGTATGTTTAACAATTTCCAACAATCATAAATCCACGAAAGTATCAAGTTCTCAGAGCATTTAATTCAATCACTTTCATAATCAAAATGGTGGCCCGAGTGCTTAGCCGAGGGGCTTAAGAGAGAGAGAGAGAGAGAGAGAGAGAGAGAGAGAGAGAGAGAGAGAGAGAGAGAGCTGCAGAAGCCATCAGGTCAGGTCAGGTGGAATGAAAATAAAAACAACACAGTAAAATGGAGCAGGCTGATCGGGCTGAGCCTCCTGTGAAGCCTCAAACCCTCCAATCCCCCAAAAGGCTCTGTACCAAGGACATGCAACAGTA
The DNA here is from genome assembly GCA_030435695.1 of Brachymystax lenok tsinlingensis. Classification (NCBI taxonomy): domain Eukaryota; kingdom Metazoa; phylum Chordata; class Actinopteri; order Salmoniformes; family Salmonidae; genus Brachymystax; species Brachymystax lenok. Next base: position 44,274,128 of record CM059810.1, read on the forward strand.
AGGTCATGATCAAACACAGGTGGCATACTGAATGAGGCTATCCTCCCAGAGGGGACTTTTCCTGGATCCGGCTCATTGTCTGTCTCCCACTCTCTCCCTGCTTATGGTTTGTATCGCTCCAGGTACGTTATCCTAACGTTTCCCCGGCGGATTGTCTTTGGTCTCGACTGATGCACAACCCCCAAGACCCTCTTCATCCAGGCTTTAAGATGGAAGCATACATACAGAGCTTTTGGAAAGTATTAAGGCCCCTTGACTATTTCCACATTTTGTTACGTTACAGCCTTATACTAAAATGTATTAAATATATATTTGTTTTCAGCAATCTACACACAATACCCCATAATGACAAAGCGAAAACAGGTTGAATTGTTTTTGCTAATTTATTTATCCACCTGTGGTAAATTCAACTGATTGGACATGATTTGGAAAGGCACACACCTGTCTATATAAGGTCCCACAGTTGACAGTGCATGTCAGAGCGAAAACCAAGCCATAAGGTCAAAGGAACTGCTCTGAGACAGGACTGTGTCTGGGGAAGGGTACCAAAACATTTCTGCAGCATTGAAGGTCCCAAGAACACAGTGGCGTCCATCATTCTTAAATGGAAGAAGTTAAGAACCACCAAGACTCTTCCTAGAGCTGGCCACCCGGCAAAACTGAGCAATCGGGGGAGAAGGGCCTTGGTCAGGGAGGTGACCAAGAACCCGATGGTCACTCTGACAGAGCTCCAGAGTTCCTCTGTGGAGATGGGAGAACCTTCCAGAAGGACAAGCATCTCTTCAGCACTCCACCAATCAGGCCTTTATGGTAGAGTAGCCAGTAGCCAGAGTAGCCACTCCTCAGTAAAAGGAACATGACAGCCCGCTTGGAGTTTGCCAAAAGTTACCTAAAGACTCTCAGACCGTGAGAAACAAGATGGTCTGATCTTGGTCTGATGAAACCAAGATTGAACTCTTTGGCCTGAATGTCAAGCGTCACATCTGGAGGGAACCTGTCACCATCCCTACGGTGAAGCATGGAGGTGGAAGCATCATGCTGTGGTGATGTTTTTCAGCGGCAGGGACAGGGAGACTAGTCAGGATCGAGGCTAAGATGAACGGAGCAAAGTACAGAGAGCTCCTTGATGAAAACTTGCTCCAGATTGCTCAGGACCTCAGACTGGGGTGAAGGTTCACCTTCCAAAAGGACAACGACCCTAAGCACACAGCCAAGATAATGCAGGAGTGTCTTCGAGACAAGTCTCTAAATGTGCTTGAGTGGCCCAGCCAGAGTCCGGACTTGAACCCGATCTAACATCTCTGCCGACCTGAAAATAGCTGTGCAGCAACGCTTCCCATCCAACCTGACAGAGCTTGAGAGGATCTGCAGAGAAGAATGGGAGAAACTCCCCAAATACAGGTGTGCTAAGCTCGTAGCAGGGGGTGCATGATTTTGTTGTTGTTGTTGTTGTTGTTGTCTGATTTTAGATATGTTTCTGATTATAATGTCCCAACATTTAGGTCGGCGGTTTGTTAGTCAACATCTATAATTAGATGCACACAGCTTCTCTTCTGTCATGTGACAGAAGAGAAGCTGTGTGCATCTAATTATAGATGTTGACTAACAAACCGCCGACCTAAATGTTGGGACATTATAATTAATGCTCCAGATAACTCAATAGATCGATAGAACGAACGCTTCAATCTAGTTGACCTCGGTAAAGTTTTCTACACCATCTTCTTAGGGATTCCTTCGCGGAGCATTTAGAGACAGGGGAGAAAATGTACAAAAACAAAAAACGAAGGGAAATAATATCAGTTTGAACGGTTGTAAGGAAATAGAAAGTTATTTTCAACGCTAACATGTTTCTGATCAGTTTGCAGTTCGGCTTGGGACACATATTTTATTTGGGTTGAAATACTATCAGCGTTCATGACGCTGATATAGATAGCCTTAATACAAGATGATATTTAACTGAGCATTCACACTCTCTCAAGATGCTGAAATATTATAATCATATTTCTCCACTCCTGTTGCCGAGTCATCATTTTACCTTCATTTGGTGTATCATTTTATTGCAATGCTTAATTCTGCACGAGTTAATATTTAAGGCTATGCGAGAGGTTAAGGACCTACAGTCAGTGTCCAGATTTAACCCATCTGAACAGTAGGCTACAGTTCCATAGGCCTATTTGAAGTCCCCGTCTTGAGACTGTGGAATTTCTATAGCGCCTCACAATCTTCACACACAACAGATAACTCACTGCTGTCATCCTCTTTTACCACTTCACCAAATCTTTCCCAAAACCTTTCTGTCCCTCCCTCATCTTTATTTTCAACTCTACCTTCGCAGCTTTTTCCTGTTATTGAATTAAAACTCTGACATTGTCCTCGGCCACTCTGTTGTGGATGGAGCTCTTGGCTTATTCTGCTGGGAAAATGGCGAGGGACTGAGTAGAGATGCCTTCCTGCACCGAATGATCAATGGAATGAGTACATTACTGTATCAATAATGATAATAAATCACTATGTAGTTACTATTGGGTCAAGACATGACCCGGACATGACCCAAACACCCCAAAACAAACTGCAAATGCATCCAAAAGAGGTTTAGAGTGAGAAGCAGTCACTGCGTGCTAGGGATACGGGGACCGACTACTAACCTTCATACTACTTCATTGCACTTTAACTGAATGCCAGCGGAAGTACATGTTTCAGTTTCTATGACAACTGTTATAAATTGACACTACAGGGGTCACGTTACGTTTGGTATCTGTTTACCGTGGTCTGTTGAAACAAACGTGATGACGGCCTAGTGAATCCATCTGCAACAGTAGTGGGTGAGTTATGTGCAAATAGAAGAAGACGAAGGAAAAACAAAGAAAAATACAGCGGTTCGTTTAGGCCAATATAATTGGGTTGTGAGTGTCTGTGTTTAAGTTGCTACTAATGAAACCCAAGGGTCGCCGATGACAACCGAGAGGATGCTGTCATGGTTGTGCTACTCCTTGCTATTTCACAACACGGACACGTCTGTGCGCACAGACACACACACACACACACACACACACCTAAACACAGTTACAGATACCAAGACACACACAGACACACAACCACCTAAACACAGTTACAGATACCAAGACACACACAGACACACAACCACAAGACGGACACACGCACGCACACGCACACTCATCAGAATGAACTGCTCACAGTTAAACCTTGGGGAGGCCTAAAGCCCATTTAAAATGGAAAGGGAACCCGCGAGGCAACGCACACTGTCAGATCTGTCAAAGGCTGTGATGAATGAAGATAACTCTGCCCCACCTCCCTCGTCTCCCTCGCTCCCCTTTAGCGAAGCACAGGAGACGCACAGGGAGAAAAAAGGTGCGAGTTACTAATCACATCCCCGTTTTGACCATCTGTGCCGTCACACACTCTTTGAACCTGACGTGTCGGGCAGGATCCTTTCATCGGTCTGTTGGCGTTTCGTTTTTTTTGGGTTTTTTTAAATATGAAAAGCCGCTGATGTGAGCGTGTTTGATGGCATGCGTGACATTGGCGAACCTGGCGAGCAGAACAGTACAATGGTACTGGTAAGGGTTTTGGGCCGCAGTGTTTCTAATAGGCCTCTTTACAAGGTTGAATGTTAAGTGGAGGCCGTATAAACCACATCTTCATGAGAGGGCCATGAACAGTAGCTATTCGATGCATTATACTGTTCCAAAACTCAGATATGTTGCTTTTGTTTGGTATTTATTCTTTATCTATGATTTGTACAGTTTGGAAAGGGACCTTATTTCATGACCAGAACATGAACAGAGAAAATAATTTACTTAATAACATGAACTGAATAGAGCACAGAACAGCAAATAGAAAATTAAGAAAGAGAGAGAGAGAGAGAGAGAGAGAGAGAGAGAGAGAGAGAGAGAGAGAGAGAGAGAGAGAGAGAACACAAGTGAGAGAGATGAGATAGAGAAGGTATGGCGACAGGAGACAGAAAGACAGAGAGAGAGAGAGAGAGAGAGAGAGAGAGAGAACACAAGTGAGAGAGATGAGATAGAGAAGGTATGGCGACAGGAGACAGAAAGACAGAGAGAGAGAGAGAGAGAGAATGATAGTAAGGGGAAAAAAAGAGAGAGTGTGAGAGAGAGAGTAGGATGAACGAGGCCAAAATCCAATGGAACCAGATGGCCCCCGGAACAAGTAACGCCTGAGGCGCCCTCCCCTTCCCCCACAATCCTCAGCGTGAAGCAACAAAGGTGGAGGCCACTGACACACATGAGACAGGCCCGACTGATTCTCATGTCGTTTTCATCTGTGTCTGGAGGTCCTCTGGGAGAGAGGCAAAATCTTTTGAGGGTGACATTTTATTGGGAGAAATGGTAGAAGCTAGGGTCAGCTGTTTTTTTTTAGAGCGAGGAGAAAGGTGGCGTGAGAGAGGCAGGGAGACGGAGGGAAGGGAGGGAGTACTAGCACCAGTACTGAAGAGACTCAACAAGGCAGGTAGCCTAGCGGTTAAGAGCATTGGGCCAGTAACCGAAAGGTTCGCTGGTTCGAATCACCAAACCGGCAAGGTTAACTGCCTTGAGCAAGGCAGTCAACCACCATCAGCAACTGCTTGCCGGTCACCGATGACATTGATTAAGGCAGCCCCCACCCCTCACCTCTCTGATGCAGAAGACTCATTCCGATTGAATACATTAATTTGTGCCTGCTGACTACTGTACCTGACTACTGAACCTGACTACTGAACCTGACTACTGTACCTGACTACTGACAACTGTACCTGACAACTGTACCTGACTACTGTACCTGACTACTGTAACTGACTACTGACTACTGTACCTGACTACTGAACCTGACTACTGAACCTGACTACTGTACCTGACTACTGACAACTGTACCTGACAACTGTACCTGACTACTGTACCTGACTACCGTAACTGACTACCGACTACCGTACCTGACTACCGTAACTGACTACCGACCACTGTACCCGACTACCGTAACCGACTACCGACTACTGTACCTGACTACCGAACCCGACTACTGTACCCGACTACCGACCACCGTACCTGACTATTGTACCCGACTACCGAACCTGACTACTGAACCCGACTACTGAACCTGACTACCGTACCCGACTACCGACAACCGTACCCGACAACCGTACCCGACCACCGTACCCGACTACCGTAACTGACTACCGACCACCGTACCCGACTACCGTAACTGACTACCGACCACTGTACCCGACTACCGTAACTGACTACCGACTACCGTACCCGACTACTGAACCCGACCACTGTACCCGACTACCGACTACTGTACCCGACTACCGTACCCGACTACCGACCATTGTACCCGACCATTGTACCTGACTACCGACCACCGTACCCGACTACCGAACCCGACTACTGTACCCGACTACCGACTACCGTACCCGACCACCGTACCCGACTACCGACCACCGTACCCGACTACCGTACCCGACTACCGACCACTGTACCCGACTACCGTACCCGACCATTGTACCCGACTACCGACTACCGAACCTGACTACTGAACCCGACCACCGTACCCGACTACCGACCACCGTACCCGACCACCGTACCCGACTACCGTACCTGACTACCGACCACCGTACCCGACTACCGTACCTGGCTACCGAACCCGCCTACCGAACCCGCCTACCGTACCCAACCACCGTACCCGACTACCGACTACCGACTACTGTACCCGACTACCGAACCCGCCTACTGAACCCGCCTACTGTACCCGCCTACCGTACCCGACTACCGACCATTGTACCCGACTACCGATTACTGAACCCGACTACTGTACCCGACTACTGTACCCGCCTACCGTACATGCCTACTGTACCCGACTACCGAACCCGCCTACCGACCACTGTACCCGACCACTGTACCCGCTCACTGTACCCGCCTACCGACTACTGTACCCGACTACCGACCACCGTACCCGCCTACCGACCACTGTACCCGCTCACTGTACCCGCTCAATGTACCCGCCTACCGACCACTGTACCTGACTACCGACCACTGTACCCGCCTACTGTACCCGACTACTGTACCCGCCTACTGTACCCGCCTACCGACCACTGTACCCGACCACTGTACCCGACTACCGTACCCGACTACCGAACCCGCCTACTGTACCCGCTCACTGTACCCGACTACCGACCACTGTATCCGCCCACCGTACCCGACCACCGTACCCGCTCACTGTACCCGCCTACCGCCCACTGTACCCGACCACTGTACCTGACCACTGTACCCGCTCACTGTACCCGACCACCGACCACTGTACCCGCCTACCGTACCCGCTCACTGTACCCGACCACTGTACCCGCTCACTGTACCCGACTACCGACCACTGTACCCGCTCACTGTACCCGCTCACCGTACCCGACTACTGACCACTGTACCCGCTCACTGTACCCGCTCACTGTACCCGACCACCGTACCCGCTCACCGACCACTGTACCCGCTCACCGTACCCGCTCACTGTACCCGACCACCGACCACTGTACCCGCTCACTGCACCCGCTCACTGTACCCGACCACTGTACCCGCTCACCGACCACTGTACCCGCTCACTGTACCCGCCTCACTGTACCCGCTCACTGACCACTGTACCCGCTCACTGTACCCGCCTACCGCCCACTGTACCCGCTCACCGTACCCGCTCACTGTACCCGCTCACTGTACCCGACCACCGTACCCGCTCACCGACCACTGTACCCGCTCACTGTACCTGACTACTGTACCCGCCTCACTGTACCCGCTCACTGTACCCGACCACCGTACCCGCCCACCGTACCCGCTCACTGTACCCGACTACTGACCACTGTACCCGCCTACTGTACCCGCTCACTGTACCCGACTACCGTACCCGTGTACTGCACCCGACTACCGACCACTGTACCCGCCTACCGTACCCGCTCACTGTACCCGACCACTGTACCCGCCTACTGACCACCGTACCCGCTCACTGTACCCGCTCACTGTACCCGCTCACCGACCACTGTACCCGCTCACCGTACCCGCTCACCGCCCACTGTACCCGCCTACCGTACCCGCCTACCATACCCGCCTACTGTACCCGGACTACCGTACCCGACTACCGAACCCGCCTACCGACCACCGTACCTGACTACCGACTACCGAACCCGACTACTATACCTGACTACCGACCATTGTACCTGACTACCGTACATGCCTACTGTACCCGACTACTGTACCTGACTACCGTACCCGCTCACCGTACCCGCCTACTGTACCCGCCTCACTATACCCGCCTACTGTACCTGACTACTGTGCCTGACTACCGAACCCGCCTACTGACCACCGTACCCGACTACCGACTACCGAACCTGACTACTATACCTGACTACTGACTATTGTACCTGACTACTGATTACTGAACCTGACTACTGTACATGCCTACTGTACCTGACTACTGTACCTGACTACTGTACCTGACTACTGTACCTGCCTACTGACTACTGTACCTGCCTACTGTACCTGCCTACTGTACCTGCCTACTGACTACTGTACCTGCCTACTGTACCTGCCTACTGCCTACTGTACCTGCCTACTGTACCTGCCTACTATACCTGCCTACTGTACCTGACTACTGTACCTGACTACTGAACCTGCCTACTGACTACTGTACCTGACTACTGACTACTGAACCTGACTACTATACCTGACTACTGACTATTGTACCTGACTACTGATTACTGAACCTGACTACTGTACCTGCCTACTGTACCTGCCTACTGTACCTGCCTACTGTACCTGCCTACTGTACCTATCCCCCCTTTCCCAATAGCAAAGGGAACAATGAGAAAGAAAGAGTCTAAAGAAAGCAAACCAAAAAAAAAAGAGTCCAAGAAAGCAACAGAGAGAAAGATTAGTACGCCAACTAACACGAGTAGCTAGTCTGAGAGAACGTTGGAGATACAGTATGTAAATATACAGAACAAATGGTTTCATTTTCGGTGTATGGAGCTAACCACAAAGCAATCAGTGAGCCACCTCTCACACCTCCTCTTCGCTCCTACAGCTACACACACAGCGGCAGACACACACACACAGCGGCACACACACACACACAGCGGCAGACACACACACACACAGCGGCACACACAGCGGCACACACAGCGGCACACACACACAAACACAGCGGCACACACACACACACACACACACACAGCGGCAGACACACACAAACACAGCGGCACACACACACAGAGGCAGACACACACACACAGCGGCAGACACACACACACACACAGCGGCACACACACACACACAGCGGCAGACACACACACACACACACACAGCGGCACACACACACACAGCAGCACGTATACTGTAGACACACACGGCCTGAAATTAAATCATAAAAGCCATTCCATTAAATTGAACTGTAATTCAATAGTCACAATCATTCAGAAAATTAAAACGGAAGAACAATCTCTCATTACGGCAGTCTCCTGTCCAGCACGTCAAATAACTCTGCACCGTCAGATTGAGCCCAGTCAATTCCTGCTATTGACTGTAGAAGACACACCGAATATACACTTCTGTAAATGCAACACTACCGAAAAGTATTTTGTAAAAAAAATGTTTTGCCTTGTTTTTACCTCGGGTGTCACTGCTTTTCTTTACATGACTGGAGTGCAAAAGGCACACAATAGATAATGACATATATACAATTCCGCAGACCAAAGAGCATACATAGATGTTTGTATGAGTTGGCCCCAGCGGGAAACAAACCTATGATCGTGGCAGTGCAAGAGTCATGCTCTACCAACTGAGCCACATAGAACCACATGCAAAGGGAACAGAATGTTGGATACATGAAACGTCTCTTTTTCTTGTGATACGCAGGGGCCAGAAGGTAAATACCAGCAAAACATGACAGATCAAACATGTCGTACTACGTTAGTGTACGTGCAGAGTACAGCATTATGGGCCTCGGCAGGGGGGGAGTACGAAGTATAGAGTACAGTATGGTTTTGGTGTCTGGTCTCTGCTCATTGTTCGTTTGTGAGCTAGGTCGCTTTGAGAGGCCTCTTGATCCCCGACTAATCTCCTGCTACAGTCTGTCTGTCTGCCTGTCTGTCTGTCTGTCTGTCTGTCTGTCTGTCTGTCTGTCTGCCTGTCTGCCTGTCTGTCTGCCTGTCTGAGCCAGCAGCAGTAGCAGCATCACCTCCCTCTCCATATATAGGTCAAACAGGGTATTTTCTCTTTTCACCACCCCCACTGCTACTTCCATCCACACACTCCCTAGAAATATGCCCAAACAAATAGAACAATGACAAAAACACGCAGATAAGAGATAGGGACACAACAAAGCAAATTAAACCAAAGCTAGTTTTGTTGTAGATGCCCATAGAATACCTCCCAAAATCTGACAAAATCATGCAGCATATGGCACAACAATGGCACAAACACAAGAGTGGATATAGAAACAGAATCAACACACAAAGCAAATCAAACAAAGTGTACCACCTGCGAACAAAGCCAATGTTGAAATAATATATAGTTGTTGTTGTGGACACCCATACTGTTGAATCCTCATTCACACTTCCACAAACACAAATGCCTATCACGGACTCCAGCTATCTGTTCAAATGAAGGCTTTTATTCACAGTTTTAATCTGAAATGAATGCTCATGGATCCCTTTCTATTCATATGAATTATGGCTGACCTCATACTTTTAAATGTTTTACTTTAGATATGCTTTAGAATGTTTAAAAATATATATATATTTATGTGTTTTTAAATATATATCGGACACACTTGCTTCATCCCAAATGTGTTATATCCAGAACCATGTTTTTAGTGAGTTGGGACATTGAGGTTTCTGCATTATGGTCCATTTATGACACTCAAAATTACATGGCAGCCATGTTAGCAAGACATTAATATTACACAGGGAAGAAACAAATGCTATGTAACTGAATGTCTGGAATTAGAACAATATTGAACATTTGGTTGGCCAAACTCTCTAAATATATGGCTCTGGCTATATCTACTGTCCAGGTTGATGCACACGCAACGTATACACTATTCACCCTCTGGATACAGTGCCCTCTACTGGGGCTGTGAGAAGAAAAAAAAAATGATTTGCTGTTTATCCTTTTGGGTCTTTCATTCAAAATATTCACAAACATCAAACCTTTAATTGAAGTTTAATTGAAGAAAAATTATGTGAAATAAATGCAATAGATGAAGGGGAGGTAGGTTAAATGATTTTAAAGGCTTGAGACAATGGAGACATGGATTGTGTATGTGTGCCATTCGGAGGGTGAATGGGCAAGACTAAATATTTATGTGCCTTTTGAACTGAGCATGGTAGTAGGTGCCAGGAGAACTGGTTTGAGTGTGTCAAGAACTGCAACGCTCCTGGACAGTTTCCCCGTGTGTATCAAGAACGGTTCACCACCCAAAGGGCAATCCAGCCAAACTGTGGGAAGCATTGGAGTCGACGTGGGCCAGCATCCCAGTGGAACGCTTTTCGACACCTTGTAGAGTCCATGCCCAACCAACTGAGGATGTTCAAAAGAGGGTGTTACTCAATATTAGGTGTTCTTAATGTTTTGTACACCCAGTGTTTGAACGTGCATGCACACATACATACGGGCAAACAGTCACACACTTTTTCCTAAGGTCAATATAATCTATGGGATCAAGTGCTTTTCAAGACCACATGAACTGTGTTGTTTATCTTACCTGTAGTTCTTTCTTTTGCCACCAATATGTAGATAGTTCCTTCTCATGCCACCAAATAAAACGTCTTGATATCCAACTCATCTCAATTAATCATCTCCCACAAATTAAGATTATAAACATGCCATGTAAATGGTTCATTTCTTATGACTTCTGCTGGAAAGCCAATTCGACTTTGAATGTGATGCACCTGTGTTAATTAACTCATGATTAAGGGTTTTGAAGTGCAGGTTAATGATGTCTCATTAGGTCAGGTACACTACATCGCATGGCAGAAAACTCCTTCCAGCAAATGCTTACATCCATCCAATGCCTCTAAGTCCATCCATGACAGGGAGTGTGCAAATACACACCTGGAGAGAAGGGAAGAGAATGGGGACGCAACCCTCTCTCACTCATCTCTCCAAAGCCTGCCCAGCACCAGAGCTTGAGATAGTGGTAATAGCGGATGCATAGCTTCTCCAACCCCCTCAGGCCTACGTGCCTCTCTGGCTCCATGCAAACATTCTCTCTCCCTGCCACTACAATCACCCACACACTCTGGGGGCGAATCTCAATCATATCCTTCCTCTTATCCTTGAGTGTGTGTGTGTGTGTGTGTGTGTGTGTGTGTGTGTGTGTGTGTGTGTGTGTGTGTGTGTGTGTGTGTGTGTGTGTGTGTGTGTGTGTGTGTGTGTGTGTGTGTTTGTGTGTGTGTGTGTGTGTGTGTGTATGTGTGTGTGTGTGTGTGTGTGTGTGTAGAATCTTCCCCTTTTTTTTGAGACACTGGAACAAGGACAGTGGAACAGCCAACATCCAATACTATACTGAACAAAAATATAAACACAACATAAAAATATTATTTCTCTAAAATTGAGTAACATCCCTGATAGAGAGCATTTTTCCTTTGCCAAGATAATGCATCCACCTGACATGTGTGGCATATCAAGAAGCTGATTAAACAGCATTTTTGTTACACAGGTGCGCCTTGTGCAGTGGACAATAAAAGGCCACTCTAAAATGTGCAGTTTTGTCACACAACACAAAGCCACAGGTGTCTCAAGCTTCTTGCCAGATAATGTTATGTTAATTTGGCTACCATAAACCACCTCCATTGTCGTTTTAGAGAATTCGGCAGTTCGTCCAACTGGCCTCACAACCGCAGACCACATGTAACCACGCTAGCCAAAGGCCTCCACATCCGGCTTGTTCACCTGCGGGATTGTCTGAGACCAGCCTCCCGGACAGCTGATGAAACTGAGGAGTATTTCTGTTTGTAATAAAGCCCTTTTGTTCTGGGGAAAAAAAATCATTCTGATTGGCGCCCCCTGCCCAGTCATGTGAAATCCATAGGTTAGGGCCAAATGTATTTATTTCAATTGACTGATTTCCTTACATGAACTGTAACCCAATAAATTTGTTAAAAGTGTTGCATGTTGTGTTTATGTTTTTGTTCAGTGTTCAGTGTACAGTCTACAGTACCAGTCAAACGTTTGGACACACCTACTTATTCATCGTTTTTTTATTTATTTGTACTATTTTCTACATTGTAGAATAATAGTGAAGACATCAAAACTATGAAATAACACATATGGAATCATGTAGTAACCAAAAAACTGTTAAACAAATCAAAATATATTTTATATTTGAGATTCTTCAGAGTAGCCACCCTTTGCCTTGATGACAGCTTTGCACACTCTTGGCATTATCTCAACCATGAGGTAGTCACCTGGAATGCATTTCAATTAACAGGTATGCTTTGTCAAAAGTAAATTTGTGGAATTCCTTTCCTTCATAATGCGTTTGAGCCAATCAGTTGTTTTGACAAGGTGGGGGGGTATACAGAAGATAGCTGTATTCGGTAAAAGACCAAGTCCATATTATGGCAAGAACAGCTCAAATATGCAAAGGGGAACGACAGTCCATCATTACTTTAAGACATGCAGGTCAGTCAATCCTGAAAATGTCAAGAACAATGAAAGTTTCTTCAAGTGCAGTCACAAAAACCATCAAGCACTATGATAAAACTGGCTCTCATGAGGACCGCCACAGGAAAGGAAGACCCAGAGTTACCTCTGCTGCAGAGGATAAGTTCATTAGAGTTACCAGCCTCAGAAATGCTTCACCGAGTTCAAGTAACAGACACATCTCAACATCAACTGTTGAGAAGAGACTATGTGAATCAGGCCTTCATGGTCGAATTGCTGAAAAGAAACCACTACTAAAGGACACCAAAAAGGAAGAAGAGACTTGCTTTGGCCAAAAAACACAAGCAATGGACATTAGACCGGTGGAAATCTGTCCTTTGGTCTGATGAGTCCAAATTTGAGGTTGTTGGTTCCAACGAACAAGTATTTGTGAGACACAGAGTAAGTGAACGGATAAACTCTGCATGTGTGATTCTGTGAAGCATGGAGGAGGAGGTGTGATGGTGTGGGGGTGGTTTGCTGGTGACACTGTCAGTGATTTACTTAGGACTCAAGGCACACTTAACCAGCACGGCTACCACATCATTCTGCAGCTGGTTTGCACTTAGTGGGACTATCATTTGTTTTTCAACAGGACAACGGTCTGCCTTTAATTCCTGGCTTAGATTGCATTGTGTCACGGTCGACAACTGCCGGTCTTACAGATGTCGAGGGAAACACATAAAAGTTAGCCATATAGTGTATAGTGGCAGTGGAGCTCATTGGTTGCAGGGATAGGTTGCCATACATAGAGGTTGCCTGGAGTAGCCTGTTGGTTACTGAGCAATCAGATCTATAGGTGAAATACTTAGGCCATTGAAAATACTTGCTGCACATTTGTCTGTGTCCCAAATGGCACCCTTTTTCCTATACAGTGCACTACTTTTGACCAGAGCACTACGGGCCTTGGTCAATTGTAGCAAAACTAGGGGATATGGTGCCAGTTGGGAATCAGCCTTGAAACATTATGTAAATGTGTGATAAATAATCAATTGGAGAGCTTGACCCTGTGACACCAAGATGGCCGAAAGCACTTCTTCTCTTGTTATGGTACTTATGGTGGCACAGAGAGCTCTCTGTCTTCTCTGGCTGAATTGTGAATGTGAGGAGCGGGAGGGAGGGAGGGAGGGGGAGAGGGGGAAGAGGAAGGGAGAGAGAGCTGGGAGAGAAGAGGGAAGGAGGGAAACCGTTGGGAGAAGAACTGTAATAAGGTAGGGACGGAGAGAAGTAAGGAGACGAATGGAAGGAGGAAGAGAGGGAAGGAGTTGAGGAAAGAACTTAATGTACTTTGGGTTGCATACAGCATTTATCCACCGACCTACGCTGCTCCCCATCTATCACCATACATCCCCATCTATCACCATACATCCCCATCTATCACTATACATCCCCATCTATCACCATACATCCCCATCTATCACTATACATCCCCCTCTATCACTATACATCCCCCTCTGTCACTATACATCCCCATCTATCACCATACATCCCCATCTATCACTATACATCCCCCTCTATCACTATACATCCCCCTCTATCACCATACATCCCCATCTATCACTACACATCCCCCTCTATCACTATACATCCCCATCTATCACCATACATCCCCATCTATCACTATACATCCCCCTCTATCACTATACATCCCCATCTATCACTATACATCCCCCTCTATCACTATACATCCCCATCTATCACCATACATCCCCATCTATCACTATACATCCCCCTCTATCACTATACATCCCCCTCTATCACCATACATCCCCATCTATCACTATACATCCCCATCTATCACCATACATCCCCCTCTATCACTATACATACCCATCTATCAATATACATCCCCCTCTATCACTATACATCCCCCTCTATCACTATACATCCCCATCTATCACCATACATCCCCATCTATCAATATACATCCCCCTCTATCACTATACATCCCCCTCTATCACTATACATCCCCATCTATCACTATACATCCCCATCTATCACTATACATCCCCCTCTATCACTATACATACCCATCTATCAATATACATCCCCCTCTATCACTATACATCCCCATCTATCACTATACATCCCCCTCTATCACTATACATCCCCATCTATCACTATACATCCCCCTCTATCACTATACATCCCCATCTATCACCATACATCCCCATCTATCACCATACATCCCCATCTATCACTATACATCCCCCTCTATCACCATACATCCCCATCTATCACTATACATCCCTCTATCACCATACATCCCCATCTATCACTATACATCCCCTCTATCACCATACATCCCCATCTATCACTATACATCCCCCTCTATCACCATACATCCCCATCTATCACTATACATCCCCATCTATCACCATACATCCCCATCTATCACTATACATCCCCATCTATCACCATACATCCCCATCTATCACTATACATCCCCCTCTATCACCATACATCCCCATCTATCACTATACATCCCCATCTATCACCATACATCCCCATCTATCACCATACATCCCCTTCTATCACTACACATCCCCATCTATCACCATACATCCCCTTCTATCACTACACATCCCCATCTATCACCATACATCCCCATCTATCACCATACATCCCCTTCTATCACTACACATCCCCATCTATCACCATACATCCCCATCTATCACTATACATCCCCATCTATCACTATACATCCCCATCTATCACTATACATCCCCCTCTATCACCATACATCCCCATCTATCACTATACATCCCCATCTATCACCATACATCCCCATCTATCACCATACATCCCCTTCTATCACTACACATCCCCATCTATCACCATACATCCCCTTCTATCACTACACATCCCCATCTATCACCATACATCCCCATCTATCACTATACATCCCCCTCTATCACCATACATCCCCATCTATCACTATACATCCCCATCTATCACCATACATCCCCATCTATCACTATACATCCCCCTCTATCACTATACATACCCATCTATCAATATACATCCCCCTCTATCACTATACATCCCCATCTATCACTATACATCCCCATCTATCACCATACATCCCCATCTATCACTATACATCCCCCTCTATCACTATACATACCCATCTATCACTATACATCCCCATATATCACTATACATCCCCATCTATCACTATACATCCCCATCTATCACTATACATCCCCATCTATCACCATACATCCCCATCTATCACTATACATCCCCCTCTATCACTACACATCCCCCTCTATCACTATACATCCCCATCTATCACTATACATCCCCATCTATCACCATACATCCCCATCTATCACTATACATCCCCCTCTATCACTATACATCCCCATCTATCAATATACATCCCCCTCTATCACTATACATCCCCATCTATCACCATACATCCCCATCTATCACCATACATCCCCATCTATCACTATACATCCCCCTCTATCACTATACATACCCATCTATCAATATACATCCCCCTCTATCACTATACATCCCCCTCTATCACCATACATCCCCATCTATCACTATACATCCCCCTCTATCACTATACATACCCATCTATCAATATACATCCCCCTCTATCACTATACATCCCCATCTATCACTATACATCCCCATCTATCACTATACATCCCCCTCTATCACTATACATCCCCATCTATCACTATACATCCCCATCTATCACTATACATCCCCATCTATCACTACACATCCCCATCTATCACCATACATCCCCATCTATCACTATACATCCCCATCTATCACTATACATCACCATCTATCACTATACATCCCCATCTATCCCTATACATCCCCATATATCACTATACATCCCCATCTACCACTATACATCCCCATCTATCACTATACATCCCCATCTATCACTATACCTCCCCATCTATCACCATACATCCCCCTCTATCACTATACATCCCCATCTATCACTATACATCCCCATCTATCGCTATACATCCCCATATATCACTATACATCCCCATCTACCACTATACATCCCCATCTACCACTATACATCCCCATCTATCACTATACATCCCCATCTATCACTATACATCCCCATCTACCACTATACATCCCCATCTATCACTATACATCCCCATCTATCACTATACATCCCCATCTATCACTATACATCTAGGTAATAAGTTATAGGACATGGAAGTACCTCACATAACCTGCATGCCTTTTCACAGTGGAAACACAAAGATACTTATTGTGACCTTTTAGCAAAGTTACTGTTTCCCCTCAGCGGATATTGCAAATGACATCTTTTAGTCTCAGTCCTTTCAAGCTTCATTATAGTCTCATTTATGCATAATAGAAATGCAGTGACACATGTATACCGTTAGCGATGTACGTCCGTTAGCGACGAGCGTAGGCCAAAGGTTCACGTTGGTTTATTATACCATGCTATTTCAAAGCGGGCCCTAACACAAACACCTACCCATTACTTCATTTAATTCCCATTCTCAGTTTGCGACCTCGTCTTTCCAGGACAAGGTCAACATTCACTTCCAATTTGTTGGATAAAATGTTTTGAGAGCGGAGTCAAAACAAATAGGTGACTTAAACTCTTCGACGATCGAGGTACATGTTCTTTTACGCAAGGCCAGGTCGATTTGGGGTTTTATTTTAAATCTGAAAACAGCAAGACTTCGATATGATTTTAAACTTACTGGCAAAGACGTGTAAAAATATGATACACTCGTTGAAGGTTGTAAAACTACTATTTTGTTGTAATGTCTGAATATGCTTATCTCAGTTGTGAAAGAATTGTGGTAGTATAGTGAAACATTACTTGTTGGCATATTTAGAGAGAGAGAGAGGTTATGTGAGAGGCAGAGAGAGAGAGAGGGAGAGACAGAGAATTGAATTGAATTGAGAGAATGAGATAGAGAGGTCACGGAAGACTCAGAGAGAGAGAGAGAGAGGGAGGGAGAGAGGGCATGCTCGGTCACAGAGAGAACACTTTGGAGTTCATACACAGTTTGAAACACCGAGAAACAACAGCCTCCATTCACAACCAAGGCCATTGTTGCCAAAATAATCCTGCAGCAACAGGATGTCGCTTGATCGGTGGTTAGGCTATTAGCTGGTGAAAATAAGGCTACATGAAAAGTGGAATACTGATAATATAACTGTATGTGTTGGTGCAGGTTTTCAGTTCATTTCTTAATGTGCATTTCCTGAGGCACAGGACAATTCTCAGCCGAAAAAGAGTGATCAAATTAAGATCCCACATCCGATCCGGCCCTCTCTCGATCTCTCGCCCTTTCCAACAAAGCACCGAGGGTATCAGGGAACTTTGGGTAGCCGTAGTCGCGAGGATGCATGACGGAAGAACGGCAGTGTTTTAGGCACAGGCGAGTATGTCCGTGTAGACACACAGACACGCATGTACACACCTGCGCACGCACGCACACACACACACACACACACACACACACACACACACACACACACACACACACACACACACACACACACACACACACACACACACACACACACACACACACACACACACACACACACACACACACACACACACACACTTTTCATTTCCATTTTGACACCATTTGAAGGGAGATGTTTTTACTCTAATCTCTCCCGTCTCGTAGCTTTCCAAGGCAAACCCCGGACCATGATATTGAGCCTGTACTTTGGATGTGAACACATTTAGCACACACACACACACCTGTACATGAGCCAAAGTGTTTCAAAACGCTGCCTTGTGTCACTATGTTTACATTATTGTAACGGTGTACGCTGAGTGTCAGGAAGCAAGTTCAGGAAGTGAATACGTTTTAATAAATAAATGGCCAAAACAAGAAACCCAAACAGCGCACCGACGTGAAACAGGAACAATGACGACTGGGGAAGAAACGAAAGGGAGTGGCATATATAAAGGGCAGGTCATCAAGGAGGTGATGGAGTCTAGGTGAGTGTCATTATGAGCACAACGCTGGGGACAGGTAAACGAGCAGCTTGTTGACCTAGAGGCCGGAGAGGGAGCACACGTGACAATTATAAACCTTTCAGTGCTTTCACTGTGGTCCTGTTTGGTACCTACTGTATGTGGGAAGAGGGCATGAAATAGAAGCACTTAAACTTAGCGGGGAGAGCAGAGTGTAGCCCTGTGGTCAAACAGCAGCCACACACACACACACTCACACACACCGTTAACGCGCATAGGCACACACACACACGCTCACACACACACACGCTCACACACACCCACACACACACAAACACACGCACACACACACACACCAGCCATTCCATGTGGTGAAAGAACAGTTATGCACACACATACACACACACACACACCGACCCACACACATACACACACACACACGCCACCCACCTCCATTCGCATGCACACACACACACACACGCACACAAACACACACTCCAGCTCAACAGCTCAAGGAGGGAGGAGGTGGGTGCACTGACCCTGCCTGTTTGCTCTGTGTGAGGCCCCAATCAAACTTTCATGAGGGGAGTCTGTGAAAGGTAACTCTGCCTGACAGTGCCTCCCACGCACACCGGTCCCACGGGTACGAGCACAGGTGTGGGGCCCCGGGATTGTTTGTGCTGGACAACGGGCCACTGCTTACAGAGCTGTCTGAGGATAAAGAAGCCCGTAGCGTCTGAGAGTGTGCTGAAAACACGTCAGGGAGGGAGAAAGAGAGACAGAGAACGACAGAGACAGAGAGAAAGGAGGGGAGGGGGAGGCAGAGAGAGAGAGAGAGAGAGAGAGAGAGAGAGAGAGAGAGAGAGAGAGACCACAACCGAAACAGAGAACTCTCAAGAAGAAAGAAAAAGAAGCACATCATCACAAACACTGAGGTAGCAGACGAGGCCGTGAGGCAGTAAGGTGTATTCAGGGACCCTCTGTGTGTGTGTGTGTGTGAGTGGCTGGCACTAGCCTACATTACTTATTTCACACGGGGCTTGTCAGGGACGGGGAGATGAGAGGAGACGACGGAGGGGCTCTTTATGCTTTATTCTGTTTGCTGCATCTAATATCATCCTCGCTGCTACCCGCCATGATGGATTCCAGCGTTCGCACAGAGATAATTCTGTGTGTGGGAGGGGTGTGGTGTGGTGTGTGTGTGTACACTATATTTACTGTGCAGGTCACTTCATATCCCGTGCTGGTGGAGAAAATGACATTATACTTCTGTGGTAAAAAAATATGACTTTAACAAACATCTGAAAGCAAGAGCTACAGTATATACCATCTATCTTGAGTCCAACGACTCAGCCCCACCATATCGACTGACTAACAAGCGCGCCGCCATATACCCTGTATCCCGATCATTAAATTACGACAGCTCAAATTAATAACAAAGTCAATTTGCTTGAATGTACTATTTTGTGTATCGAGCCGTCCCGGGCTCAAAGCAAGGCCTTGTGTTTATTAGGTGAAGCAAAAATAAATACATACCAAAGCTAGGGGAGAGAGAGAGAGAGAGAGAGAGAGAAAGGGGGGAGAGAGAGAGAGAGAGAGAGAGAGAGAGAGAGAGAGAGCCAGAGTGACAGGTGGAACAGGAGAGAGAGAGAGAGAGAGAGAGAGAGAGAGAGAGAGAGAGAGAGAGAGAAAGAGAGAGAGAGAGAGAGAGAGAGAGAGAGAGAGAGAGAGAGAGAGAGAGAGCGAGAGAGCCAGAGTGACAGGTGGAACAGGAGAGAGAGAGAGAGAGAGAGAGAGAGAGAGAGAGAGAGAGAGAGAGAGAGAGAGAGAGAGAGAGAGAGAGAGAGAGAGAGAGAGAGAGAGAGAGAGAGAGAGAGAGAGAGAGAGAGAGAGAGAGAGAGAGAGAGAGAGAGAGAGAGAGATATACAAGCCACCCTGGTAAGTACTGTATATCATGCAGTCTGTTAGAGAGGCTCGGGTTATTGCGGGCCACGCGGCATCGGAATTTACCGCTTGCGAGGACGCAAATATTGACACTGTTGCGCTAAATCCTATTATAGATTACATTTGTGATCTCATTTATGGAAATAGCTATGCCCCAGGAATGACATTACTATCTGTAAATCAGTTTCCCCCCCCCCCCAACCTTCTACTTCTGCAATATCTGTTGTGGTTGTGCGGAATGGTAGAATAATGGGTAGCGGTAAAGAGAGAGAAGAGAGGGCCAGTCTATTCACCAGGGGTTTAATGTTGTTATTCACCATCGCCTTGATGCCTGTGTCACGCAGGGAACTTCCAACTCTCTCCTTGGATCCCATTTGGCTTTTTTTTTTCACACAGTGGTATATATGTAAAGCCTTTAAAAAGCCTTTAAAAAACGTCCATAGGATTTGCAGCGATTTACCGAGGGATGGGGTTCAAAAAACACACAAAGCAATGCGTTACAAAGTAAAAAAAAAACGAGAAATAAACAAACTATTTAGAAAAAGAAGTAAACTTGCATGCCTTTCAGAGTAAGCTATGATGAACCCTGTTCAGATAAAGCAATTAGGTCCTTAATTGCCGTTGAAAGCATGTGTGGAGACCTCCTCTCCACTAGTGAGCTGGATTATACATGGCGGCAGATTAGCAAATTGAGAGCTGGAACAAACTAAGTGCTTTGGGGAACCTCAGCCCCTCAAAGCCAGTGGGTGCATCCCAAATAGCACCCTATTCCCTATGTAGTGCATTACTTTTGACTAGGGCCCTTAGGGCTCTGGTAAAAAAAGATTGCGCACTATATAGTGAATACGGTGTCATTTAGGGAGAAGCCAGTGACATAACGAAAACACAGCAATAGAAAAACATATTTCTTTCCTTATCTAAGCCAGCAAATAAACAACGGGGAAGGATTATTGTGAAAAGGACACATCTCAAAATCTCCCAACGGAGCCGTAATAGAGGATCTGACAGACAAGTGTGTTTTCGCTCGTTTCCAATATTCACATGCGAGGACAAAGCCGACGCCTTGTGACAATTTAATAGCCAGGAACCAGTGCATCTTGAACCTTTTTCGAACATCAGGTCAAAGGTCAAAGTAACCACGAACATAATCTCCCCACCACGACAGTTAGAGAAAAGTAATATAGGATTTGAGACGGAGAAAAAGGTCCAGCTACTGCTCAAGACTATGTATGTAGCACTGCGGACCCTGTTGAAAAGACGTTACTGCTATACCACGAACTGTAACCTTGCGGTAGAGTGTTTCCGCCCTGAGATTGGAAGGTTGTGAGTGCAAAACCAGATTGAGTCGTAGCGAATTCTGTAAAAAACGTGACCTGATGTTGTCTCTGCTCGGCACTCAGCATTAAGGAGATAGATTGGGGGGTAAAGGGCCTCCGACAGACTAGAGTCCAGTGGGTGTACTTGTACATCAAGCTGCCTCACGCTACTGAAACAGGAGAGAGGCTCCTGCCCTGTGCAAGGCTACATACTGGCGATGCAAGATATATCAGGGAAGATATCAGAATTGGCTAAATATTAGCTAAAAATGCCGACATCGACCCGATGTCTAGTTTAACGCCGATGTGCAAAAGCGATGTCCAAGCGGACGTGCATACCTATATAACGTAGGTACATGAATAAATAACGGCAAGTAAAATTTTGCGCTACACGTGCAACACAGCATTCCTAACCTAGCCCACAACGTCTGCTGTGTGGATCGAGCAGTCAGCAAGTCCAGCAGTCATTTGAAAGAGTAAGAACATTTCAGCTAGACAAACTCTAAAAGGTGAAATCCATTAAACGCAGAGATAATGGAATTCATTGCCCTCGACAACCAACCGTTCTCTGTCGTGGGTGATGTTGGCTTTCGACCGACTGGTCGAGCACCGGTACAGCACACACAAACGTTACCAAGTGCACTATTCTTCAGATGTTGCCCTGAAAGTTACACAGTAATAGCGTCACTGCTATTAGCTTCACGACTGACATTTGGACCAGCGATATCAGCGCCCCATGAGCATGCTGAGTCTGACAGCACAGTGGGTCGACGAGGATTTTTCCTACTGAGGAAAGCCGTATTTCATGCTCACGAATGTGCTGGTTGTCATACAGCTGCTGCCATTTCAATGGCATTTGAGAACATGTTTGAAACTTGGAAACATGAACACACTAGCTAGCTCCATTCGAACAACTGACTGGAGAAATAAGCTCATCAACTGCGCCTGCAGTAGACGTGATACCCTCTGTCATGGCATTGAAACGCCTGCGCAACAAAACTGCCGACACAGGCTGTGAACAAGCGATTCGGTGGCATTCTCTCTTCACTGTGTCGCCACCATGCTCGATGCTATGTACAAGGACCGCTACTTTCGACGCAGACAAGAAACAGGGTTTACGTGAAATGTTACATACACGGCTGGACAAGATGGAAACGGACACAGTGACCGTGCGCACCGAGGAAGAGAGGCCACGGACAGACAGAGCTGAAACTTCACTGCTTGACATGTATGATGCAATCCTTGTTGAGACTGAAACGACGGAACAAATGAGTGAAATAAATAGGTTTTGATTATGTTTTACTGGTAATGGGGACATACGTAAATGCCAACAAAATAACTTTTTGGTCTGTATGGTGTGTGTAACCTTTATTTAACTAGGCAAGTCAGTTAAGAACAAATTGTTATTTACA
This sequence comes from Brachymystax lenok tsinlingensis, assembly GCA_030435695.1. NCBI lineage: Eukaryota > Metazoa > Chordata > Actinopteri > Salmoniformes > Salmonidae > Brachymystax > Brachymystax lenok. Next base: position 44,297,466 of record CM059810.1, read on the forward strand.
ATGACGGCCTACCCCGGCCAAACCCGGATGACGCTGGGCCAACTGTACTAGAATGCTTAAAAGGCAGATTTTTTTTTAAATATCGGTTATCGGTATCGTTTTTTTGGGGGCAAGGAAAATATTGGATATCGGTATCGTTTTTTGGGGGGCAAGGAAAATATTGGATATCGGTATCGGCCAAAAATCTAATAGCGGTGCATCACTACTACATGGCACCCTATCTAGTGCACTACTTTTGACCACTCCCATAATCACAGTTAGAGAAATGTAATATAGGATTTGAGACAAAGAATACGATCGGGGTAGAATACATGACAAATGTATGTATCACTACCGAAACCCTGTTACAAAGACATTGCTATACCATGAAGGGGATTTGAAGATCTATCAACGACAGTATTACATAATGCTATATCGAATGTGCTCTCCGGGCAAGGAGGAAAGTCTTTTTTGTTGTTGTTGCAACTGCTAACCTCTTGCGCAAAGCATCCCACACAGCCTGTCGATGCAAGAACATGTACTGTGTGCCTCCCATGGGATATTTCAACAAAGACAAAAGCTGGGGAAGTGTGTTCCATCTGCACTTTCACTGCAACACTGTTCTGAATACAGATATTTGTAAAGATATTCGTGAATTGCATATGTTTTTAATTGACCTAAATTGACTTCAACTAAAACTACAAATAGACACAAGGCTGTAGATTATTGTTTCAGGCCAGTGCTACTAATTTATGAGATGATAGCAGCTGTCGTAACTTTTATGACATTTGCTATGTCATGGTTATGAAGTGTTATGTAATCCTTATGACATAGGGTTCAAGTGAAGTGCAACCCCCTAATCCCAGTGTTCTGAGAGTGGGAATTGCTCCATTGGTCTAGGGAGGGAGGAATGGAGGGAGAAAAGAGATGGAAGGAGGGGATGGAGGAAGTCACAATGCGGTAGCTTCTTGCCTAGCAACAGTTGTAGCTGCTATTCTAATTCCACAATCTGTCCAGAGATTGATAATTGATTGGGGGATTTTAATTTGGGGGTATCTCAAATTTGAATATTAGAACACGCAAGGTGCTAACTTCAAAATGTGGTTGTGCATCAGCAGTCACTTAATTAGCCCATGTCAGCTCCATTTTTTTTTGATTGGTAAATTAGTCTCGCAGCCAGCTATCTAAACTTGTAGTAAATGTGGTCGAATTACCAACCAGGCTGTGGGGCCCATTGATCATCAGTTATCATATAAAAAAATTGCAAACATTTGCCTCCAAGGAAGGATGGAGGGGGGATGGAGGGAGACACAATGCTGTAGCATCTTGCAATAGCGAAAATTCTAACTACTAGCCTAATTCCAGACAGTGTCCAGTTAGAGAGTGGGAATTGATGGTGCTCTATTGGTCTAAGGAGGGAAGAAATGAGGGACAAAGGAAAGGGAGATTAGCTACTCTGTCCTAAAGAGGACAAGATATTATAGATTGTGCTTTATTGTTCTGTGGGGAGAGACTTTTAATGGAGAAGATAGGACATAGATGACTGGCTTCTTATGGATGATCGATGGACACTGTTCACCTCTGAGCTACGAGTAACCCACCGATCCCCCGTAACCCTCATCGATCCTCGGTCATCCAATGATTGGGAGCCCTGGGCCTGATGGTCGCCGGTCGTGTGGGTTGTGTCCCCTTAGGCCGAAAGATGCGGCAGGGGAACCAGTCAAGGTTGACCTCTTTGATCAACTTTGCCCTTTGTTAATTAATAAGAGACCAGTGTGTGTTAGAGACATATTATGCATCAGCAAATGGCTGTATGGGGAGATAATATATTTTGATTCACTCCCATGTGCCCCTTGCACCTAAACAAAACAACCTCCGTGAACTCACTCAAGGCACGATTCAATAGGGCACTCCGTAGCAGAACATTTTTGCAACGGCAAGCGAAACAGAGCTTGTTATTGAACGTGTTCATGTAGTCCCTCCCCGTTTCAGTCTTCTGTCCGGTGCCAGGAGGTACAGTAGTTATAGCCTACAAAGACTCTAAACTAGTGAAGGCCATCGCGAGCTAACAAAGCGAAGAAAAAAACCGAATGACATAAACAAATGGTAATCACGGCATCGCCATCCACTGAGGTACTATAACACTTCAACGAGCAGCCCAACAGATGGAACCGTGCCAACGTATCCTCCAAACACCGGCTTCGAGGGCATTATCACTTTTATACAAAAGGGTTACCAACATATTCAAATAATGATTTACATATTTAAATTTAAAATGTTAATTTAATTAATTTATTCATACTACAACGAGCAGCCCAACAGATGGAGACGATCCCCGGCGCCTCTGAAAAAAGGGTCAATCAATCAGACAACAAAGTAGACAGAAAAATGCGCTGCAATGCTAATGTTTAGCATACACTCACTAACAAGCGACCCCATCAGTCATCGGAATGGAACGCCCGCTAGTTTCATAGAGTAGTAGAGGCTGTCAAAATAGAGGGGGGCGGAGGATGGAGGGGACTGGGCAGCACCTGTCATCCTCAGTTGATGAAGAGTGTGAGGGAGCGGAGTGGGAGGGCAAATAGAAATGGAGGAAAAGGAGAGAGGGACGCCTCCCCTAATAACGGGGCTGCATGCACTCACGTTCTACGCACACACATTCCCCACCAAAGATCTATCACATCTGCTCTGGTATCGGCCTATATTGACGCCCTGCAACAGTAACACTGAGCTGAACTTCACGTCTAATTTGCCAAGTTCACTAAGGGTGAAGTACTGTCTAAATATCCTCCACTGTAGATCTGATCTACAGTGTGGTGCTTAAGGTTGAGGAAGGATAGAAATGTTGGTAAATTAACGTAACATTGATTTCAACATGGTCGGAGGGATGAGGGCATCGATAAACCTTCATATGAATAACATAAAGGTTATTGGCATATATTAATAATATAACAGACATATTAATAATGTAAATTATGAATATGGTCTATATGTAATTATATGGGTGAGGGGGGAGATCAATATTTAAATTATTAAAGTTACAAATCCAACAAGGAAATGTGGAAAGCAAACAGATCAGAGTAAAACACTGGATGTTAAAGAACACCTCCAGTGATTTTATCACATTTACATTTTACAATACCTGTCAGTGTAACAATGTCATAATCACCTTGTGAGTGATAATTTCCCTCCGTGGTAGCCAATGACACAATATCCTAGAGATTCAAGATACAGCTGCTAACTATTGCTATTGTAGTACAGTCAGTATGCCTTGAGGAGAACATGAGGTCATCACTCAATAGAACACTGCCCGAGAAGCCAGTGTGTTGTTAGGCCCGAGATGAAGTCGAGGGCCGGCAAACCGTGCCAATGTATCCTCCAAACACCGACATCGAGGGCATTATCACTTTTATACAAAGGTTTACCAACATATTCAAATAATGATTTACATATTTTAATTTAAAATGTTAATTTAATGAATTTATTCATACTATTTCTTCCTTACACAAGATATAGTCCCGACACAAATCTAGGGTTGCTACCCAAGCCGGGTGGTCGTTCGTTCTATCGGTTCGGTTGCCAGAGACGCGACCCAGTCGTTCAGTCTTTTTGTTCTGTATCTGTGGACGCGGGCGGCCCAGTCGTTCAGTCTTTTTGTTCTGTATCAGTCGTTCAGTCTTTTTGTTCTGTATCTATGGACACGGCCCAGTCGTTCAGTCTTTTTGTTCTGTATCTATGGACGCGGCCCAGGCGTTCAGTCTTTTTGTTCTGTTTCTATGGACGCGGCCCAGTCGTTCAGTCTTTTTGTTCTGTATCTATGGACGCGACCCAGTCGTTCAGTCTTTTTGTTCTGTATCTATGGACGCGACCCAGTCGTTCAGTCTTTTTGTTCTGTATCTATGGACGCGACCCAGTCGTTCAGTCTTTTTGTTCTGTATCTATGGACGCGACCCAGTCGTTCAGTCATTTTGTTCTGTTTCTATGGACGCGACCCAGTCGTTCAGTCTTTTTGTTCTGTATCTATGGACGCGGCCCAGTCGTTCGTTCTAAATGTTCCATTGTCATACTGGCTGGCAACATTCTTATCCCTTGCTTGCTAGCTAGCCAACTACGGCTAACTCACAGTCACGTCAGACAGTGCAACCAGAATAACAGCAAAGTAGCTGCATTTGCATTTTGTTTAAGCTGTTTTCTAGTGACATTTATTTGGATACATCCATAACAATGAGCTAATGATGGGGGATTTCAATTGGCATAGAAAATGTGCTCTCTCGTCGGGACACAGTTGTTCAAAGGAGCTAGCCAACAACACAGCTAACAAAATGACTTCAAACTGAAGCTGGAAATACTGCAAACTAGCTGCACTTCATTTAGTTTGACCTGTTTTCTATTGATATTTCTTTGTATATATATGCATACAAATTTGTCTGATTCATGATTTCGACTGGCTGAGAAAAGCTGCCTGCCTGTATGTCTCGTCCCGACTCCCGACACGTTCATTACTATTTGACAGCTGAAGATCGAATTTGAATATTGAAACAATGTTGCAAATGTCGGAGAGACAGACAGCAAGGTTTATACAAATCTCCACTGTTGAAAACTAAATGTTAGTCTAAAAGAAATGTGAGATAATGTCTAGATGATTTTAATAGTGGAGATCAAGTTAATAAATTGCCTGGCTGGGCTGATGAGACTGTGGATTGTGCAGTCAGATGGAACATAGTAAATAGGCATTTTAACGTCATCGATTTAGCCGATGGTAACTTGTGGAATAGACACTGGCTGGAATGCGGTTTTAACCAATTAGCATTCAGGATTAGACCCAACCGTTGTATAAACTATATATGTCATTTAGCAGACACTTTTACCCAAAAGAGACTTACAGTCATGTGAACATACATTTTACATATCGGTGGTCCCGGGAATCAAACCCACTACCCTGGCATTGTAAGCTCCACGCTCTACCAACTGAGCACAAGAAAACATAAAAAATATCGAGAGAGAGGTGAGCAATGTTGAAATAACATACGTTGAGATAAACCATGGACAATTCTAGTTCCTTATCCATTTTTCTAATAACCTGTGCTCTATATATTCTCTGCTTTCTACTCTGCTATTAATATTTACATTCTCATTCCATTCAAACTGCTCTTTCTTTTCATGAAACTACCCCTGAAATCTGCAAGCTAAAATGCTCTGAGGCCATATTCAGCGAATACATTTTCATACATTTTTTGTCAATGCATTTTCCTGGCTGCACTATTGTCGGGCAGAATATAGTCTGGACAATACGCATCACTTTTCTTCACACAGTTCTCTCCGACATCTCACCGGTCACCGTCCAAACTCAGATGGATCACAAACCATTGCCAAGAACCATCGTGAACCCTGCCAAAGATTTGTGAACACTGGTTAGTTCAAAAGCAGCCACACACACTCTCCACTCTTCAAAATCTAAAATGACAGCGTCCAGGGGGAGCTCTGGTTGGAGTTGGCTGAAGTTTCCACTTCCTTCCTTCCTCCTTCCAGCCAGCCTGCTGAATTAGGGGCTTGGCATTGGCTCCTTCTCTCGCACTAATTGAAGTCCTAAATAAGTGCATAAATAAATGCAGATGGGGAATTTGTGTGACTTGTGATTCAGGGACTTCAGCTCTCAAAGCCAGTCTTAATGAAGAAAACGTTAGACTCACACACCTCGGGAAACCTGTCGTGTATCTCTGAGTTAGTTACTGGATGTGTCCCAAATGGCAGCCTATTCCCTATATAGTGTACAAATCTGTGTCACATTTAATATTATGCGTCACTTCTCATTGGCACTGAGATATACCATATCCAAATGCATTACGTTTTCAACCGTTTTGGAAGACTTCGATAACATCTTGATAGCATCTTCAAATCATCCCAATTCCTGGGCGCCCAAACCAGCACCTTCTGTTAAGCATTCTGTGGACCAACGTCTTGGATGTAAAAAAAAAAAAAACAAGCATCCCATGAATTAGGCTAAACTGAACCAAATAGAATGAAGGACAGTCAGTGATAGTGAGATCTCTCAATCTCCACTAGTGCATCTCTATTTAATGTGGTGATGTGACAGAGGCAGCATCCCAAATGGCACCCTGTTCCTAGTGCATAGCCCTATTGGCCTTGGTCAAAAGTAGTGCACTACATAAGGAATAAGTGGCCATTTGGCGAACAGTAGGGACTCTAGCCTGTCTGTAATGAGCTCATTAAACTATATGGGCCTCATTTCCTGTTTGAGAGAAGCCACTAATCAGCCACTGTAAAGTAACACGCACAAGTCCATAAACTTTTATGGCTTTCCCACGCCATCGCGTCCCCCTCAGCGATTAATTGTCAAGGGTGGGCTAGGTTCATTACTAAAACAGCAATCTAGCCTTGTTAAGAAATAAATACATATGAATAAACAAATTCAACTGCCGTGGAAGTCAGTCGATTTGGAAAAGTGGCGATTGGAGATTGAACAAAGCGTTAACATGGTTGTAATGACATCGGTTCACAGACCCGGAGAAAACTGTTATTTTTCGCTTTTTTTCCTTTTCCCTCAAGCCTTTTCTTAACGTGAATAAATTAAAGTTATTGTGTTTGGTCATAGGTTTGTAACCAAAGTCATGTTCTGGCATGTTCTAGAAACAATGTATGAGAGAAACAAGTGGTGAAGATGGGAAATCGATTGTACACATTGCATACATTGTATTTCCATTGTATATTTAATGGGGTGTACTGTAAGATCAATGGCGCTGCATATTTAAACTTGTACTTTGTAACCGTGTCTTCGATCATTTTGATCTTCAAAAGGCGGCCTTCACCCATTACCGGGCGCGTTGGAAGGAAAACGCCCAGGGGGCTTCTTTTCAATATTTGCCCTTCCCTCGTTCAGTGGTAAGCAATAGCCCAGATAAGGCATATTATAACTACTGCCGTTGCAATTCAATATAATGGCGTGCTTTATTGGAAACTGGCGAGCGTGCACTACACATTAACTTAATACAGCCACTAAGTAATACGTGTCGGGGCTGAAAACGCTGGGATTTAAAGTGAGTTTAATTTAAAAAGCCTCTCTCCTTGAAGAGTCAAAAGGGGGTTGAACACACAAACCATCTCCGTTTGGTTCCACTTCAGTTCAAGTAATATGTTCTTAGGAAGTGTAAAAACGGTTGACTGTTGACCACAAACACTTATCTAAATGTGTCGTATCCTAACAGTGTGGGGAAGTGTGCTGCTGGTTCCTGTTTTCTCCTGACCCGTGTGACTTGAGTGCAGGCGCGTGTGCAAATTGAATCACGATTGTTTTCATTTTTTCCCGACGGCCGGTGATTTGTGTGTCTGAGGTGAATCTATCATCCTCCCTCCCTCTGAAGGGTTCTGTTGTGAATTTACAGCCTAGTGCTCGTAACCTGAATGAGAGGGACAGACAGCTTGCTGGGCCCGCCAACTCCCCACCACCCCACCCGCAGCTCAGCATCCCAAACACCCTCCGTCTCCGTCTCTACACTCAAAAGGGTTCTTCGACTGTCACCATAGAATAACCCTTTTTGGTTCCCGGTGGAACCCTTTTGGGTTCACGTAGAAACCTCTGTGGAAAGGGTTCTACCTAGAACCTAAAATGGTTTTTCAAAGGGTTTATTTAAAGTCATTTTGATTCTTAACAATTACACAAATTAGTGGCCAGTGCATTTGCAAAACTATTTGACTGGAGAGAGAGAGAGAGAGAGAGAGAGAGAGAGAGAGAGAGAGAGAGAGAGAGAGAGAGAGAGAGAGAGAGAGAGCGAGCCCTGGCAACAACAATCCATTCTTTGTGATTCAATTAATATCTCACGAGTTGTTAGCTTGTCGTTTCTCCACCGGCCACCGGAAGCGCCAGTTCGAGAGGAGATACAAAAGGGGCAGCCGAGCGCAGGACGATGTGATTTGATTTCACAGACATTAGAAGGGAAATGAGGGTATTTCTACATAAACACAGAGAGAGGAAGAGATGAGAGAGAGGGGGCATCGGGAGGCAGGCCTGAAGATAAAATAGACCCGTCCACCCCCATCCCCCTCTCATCTGTGATGACTTGGCCACTGTTAAAGGAGAGAGAGAGAGAATGTGTTATTATATTAATTGCTGGGCACAAGCAGCAGAGAGCCAGCAGCTGAGTGATGATCCCAGGATCAAATAGAGAGAGGGAATATCAGAGAGGAGGAGGAGAAGAGATGAGGAAGCTGCCCCATTGCCCACGCTTACCTAGGGTGCTGCCACAGACCTCGGCCCGGCACATGCACATACACGCGCACACACATTAAGACACACAGACACACAGAGACAGAGTACCCATAGTTCAGCCTATGCCACTGATATCGGCCGATACACACACACCCACGCTAAGACAAAGCCCTCAGACACACACACTGCCACACACAAAGAGCATACAAAGTCAAGGCAAACAGTCGCTACGTTGACTCTCCCATCCTCATTTGGCCTGGTCTTGTGGCCCGGCTGAGATCTGGGGAGATTTGTAAGGCGATAGGCTGCGGTCGCCACAGCGATCCACGCAGCCGCCCCGCCAGGCCTGCTGGGAGTTCATTATGGCCTCACTACCCCTTGCCATTTGCCATCCCCGTGACAACAGTGGCAAGCGGTAGGCGACAGGAAGGGCTGTTTAAATGAGGGAGAGATGTCACCCCGCTCTCCAAAGCACCAATTCAGACAAGAGCTAGGTGACCCCAGGACATTTAAATAGGTTAGTGGTTTGTTTGCACCCTGGGTATAAAACACAAGGCTATTTGTTACAGATATAGGCCTACACTTGTCCTCCCTTCCCTCTCTCTCTTACCCCTCTATCCCTTTTTTCTCTCTCTGTCTCTTTGCTCTCTTTTCTTACTCATTTTCTCTTCCTCTCTCTCCCACTATCTTACCAATGAAACAGAGTGCAATCAGGCTGGCAGAGACCAGCCGGAGGAGGAAACATCAGGACAAAGTACTGGTTAATTACCGAGTGGCTAATGCTTAGTCCAGAGCCTCAGCCGGGCTCCAAGCCTCCCAACTCCCCCCAGAATCAAGACTCGTCTGTGGGCGTCTCCATCTCCTCAAGATGGGCATGATAGCCGCTAATGCTAATTCTAAAACCCTGGTCTTCGGGCTCCTCCACCAGACGGGTGGCTAGCCGCTAATGCTAATGCAGCTAGCAACAATACCATGTTCCAGTTGCTAACGGTAACACTAATCCTCCAGTAACAGGTTCCAGCTCAGGGCGGCCTGCCATGCTGGTAATGGCCCACGAGAGCGGGCCAGAGACAAACTAGCAGCTGGTAGGGAGTGACGGACGGACGGGTGGCAAACAACCAACCAACAAGCAGAGAGGCATTGCTCTTCCTTCCTAGCATAAAGGCGGGATCTGATCTGTGGTACCCGACTGGCAGCGGAGGCTCCCTTCATATTTCTACCCTTTCTTCCTTTCCTCTATCATTGGCCCTGCACCCACACTGCACTTCCTACCCTTTCAACCGTGGTCCTTATGCAATGGAATAGAATAGAGTCAACTGGATGAGTCAACCTCCTTTCCTCCTTGGTCCCTTAACCAGTCATCTCAATCGTCCTGGCAGTCCAACACATTATTTCCTACACCCCTCTCCCCTCTCCCTTTTTCTCACCTTCTATACCCCATATCTCCTTTCTTTCTTCATCTCCTCTTAACCCCCCCCGACTTTACTTCCTATCTCCCTCTCCCTCTCTCCCCTTCACCCCGCTCTCTCAGAGGGGTGTCTGTATGTGCTGACGTTCATGGGCTTGGCCAAGTCACCGGTCACCAGCCAGCTTGCCATCAAACCAGGTTCAGATCAGCCTTAATCGACATGGTGCACGTGTCTCTCTGTGAGGAGGACAACACACACACACTCCTCTGAGCAGCTGCACACTAGGTAAAACCGCCAAGCCTCTGACAAAGATAATGTACAAAATGGCTGGAGTGTAGTGGGATGGCTCGGAAAGAGGAAAAATATGATTTACTTGTTGCACGGCAAATGCATACTGTGATGCGGGGCTGTATTCATAAGGCCAAATGTAACAACTCACAGTCTATTTATCCCTTTCCCACATGAAAATAACAAACACATAGCGAATAGCACTATTTACCTTTTGAATAACATAATTTCCCCCCCTGTTTCTCTCACAACATCGACGATCAGCGTTTTGGATCAGGGTTCCGGGCCAATTCTCACCAGGCATCAGTCATTCACAGCCATTCGATGTCGCTGCTTTACATTCAAAGACACTTGTAAACTACCCTCAACCATTTAATGTTTTTTATTGTATTGTCAAAGGACATTGCACTGGGAGAGACACATTTGTTCATGCTAAATCAATATCAGCACACTCAGTAATTTCAAAAGACAAATCCAAAAACACAAGGGTAACATCGCATCTGCCACATACGTACTACAAACTGCTAACGACAAAACAAGTTGGTTCAAGCTGATAACGCCAAAGTGAGTTAGCTCAAACTGCTAACGCCAAAGTGAGTTAGTGAGTTAGCTCAAACTGCGAACGCCAAAGTGAGTTAGTTCAAACTGCTAACGCCAAAAAAGAGTTAGTTCAAACTGTTAACGCCAAAGTGAGTTAGTTCAAACTGTTAACGCCAAAGTGAGTTAGTTCAAACTGCGAACGCCAAAGTGAGTGAGTTAGTTCAAACTGCGAATGCCAAAGTGAGTTAGTTCAAACTGCGAACGCCAAAGTGAGTTAGTTAGTTCAAACTGCGAACGCCAAAGTGAGTTAGTTAGTTCAAACTGCGAACGCCAAAGTGAGTTAGTTCAAACTGCGAACACCAAAGTGAGTTAGCTCAAACTGCGAACGCCAAAGTGAGTTAGTTCAAACTGCTGAAGCCAAAGTGAGTTAGTTCAAACTGATAACGCCAAAGTGAGTTAGTTCAAACTGCTAACGCCAAAGTGGGTTAGTTCAAACTGCTAACGCCAAAGTGAGTTAGTTCAAACTGCGAACGCCAAAGTGAGTTAGTTAGTTCAAACTGCTAACGCCAAAGTGAGTTAGTGAGTTAGTTCAAACTGCGAACGCCAAAGTGAGTTAGTTAGTTCAAACTGAGAACGCCAAAGTGAGTTAGTTCAAACTGCGAACGCCAAAGTGAGTTAGTTCAAACTGCGAACGCCAAAGTGAGTTAGTTCAAACTGCGAACGCCAAAGTGAGTTAGCTCAAACTGCGAACGCCAAAGTGAGTTAGTTCAAACTGCGAACAACAAAGCGAGTTAGTTCAAACTGCGAACGGCGAAGCGAGTTTATCCTTTGACAGAGACTATTCCCTGAGTCACACAGCCGCTCTCTTTGAGAAAGGAAGCAGTCACATAAAATAGAGGAACAGAAAAACATTCATAACATAGATACCGCTGAGAAAGCTCACTATCCATTACTTGCTGAGCACTCTCCCGGGGGCCGGTTTAATCACAGAGTTTGGTGAGACAGATCACCATGATAAAGGTATCTTGGACCGCAAGCATCTAGAGATAAGAGCCCATGGATTTCTCAGAAACAGCGAGTGCGTTGGCTGGGGCTACATGTGTTCTGGTATGCCGTCTACTTACTTACTAGCAACATACACCACTCTATTTCTTATCAGAGCCCCATATAGGGCCCTCAGATCTGGAGAGCGTTCGGAGGCACTGACCAGAGACGGAGAGAGGGAGAGAAATGGAGAATGACGGTAAGGGATGGATAGGGGGATGGATATAGAGATAGAGGGAGAGATATATTGAGACTGTGCATGCATAATTCTGCAAAAATATCCTCCATGAAACAACGTAAAACACCAAATAATGCATGCAGAGCAGAATTAGGCCGATACCCGCTAATGATCAAAATCCAGATCAGAGCCGTTCAATTGTACAACCACCTAAAAGGAAGCGATTCCCAAACATTCCATAACAAAGCCATCACTTACAGAGAGATGAACCTGGAGAAGATTCCCCTAAGCAAGATCTTTTGTTTTCTCATGATTTGTTTGGGTCTAATTGTGTTGCTGTCCTGGGGCTCTGTTCACAAACACAAACAGACCCCAAAGAGCCCCAGGACAGCAACACAATTAGACCCAACCAAATCATGAGAAAACAAAAAGATAATTACTTGACACATTGGAAAGAATTAACAAAAAAAAGAGAGAGTACACCGTGGCCACTGTGACTGACCCACATTTAAGGACTGTACAGACTCAGTGAGCATAGCCTTGCTATTGAGAACGGTCGCCGTAGGGCAGACCTGGCTCACAAGAGAAGACAGGCTATGTGCACACTGCCCACAAAATGAGGTGGAAACTGAGCTGCACTTCCTAACCTCCTGCCAAATGTATGACCATATTAGAGATACATATTTCCCTCAGATTACACAGATCCACAAAGAATTTGAAAACAAACCCGATTTTGATAAACTCCCATATCTACTGGGTAAAATATCACAGTGTGCCACAAGAAAAGGGCAACCAGTGAAGAACAAACACCATTGTAAATACAACCCATATTTATGTTTATTGATTTTCCCCTTTGTACTTTAACCGTTTGTACATCGTTACAACACTGTCAATATACATAATATGACATTTGTAATGTCTTTGAGTTTAATGAGTTTAATGTTTACTGTTAATATTTTATTGTTTATTTCACTTTTGTATATTATCTACTTCACTTGCTGTGGCAGTGTTAACGTATGTTTCCCATGCCAATAAAGCCCCTTGAATATAATTGAATTGAATTTTGAGAGAGAGAGAGAGAGAGAGAGAGAGAGGGCAGAGAGAGAGAGAGAGAGAGAGAGAGAGAGAGAGAGAGAGAGAGAGAGAGAGAGAGAGAGAGAGAGAGAGAGAGAGAGAGAGAGAGAGAGAGAGAGAGAGAGAGAGAGAGAGAGAGAGAGAGTTTGAGTTTTAAATAATCTTTATTGGGTCTGGGAACCCACAACACAGTAAACACTCATACAAAACCATATTTGCACATCACTTTAAAAACACAACTCCAGATCCTCCTCCAATGTAACTAAACAAAACAGCCTCTGAATACCCCATATACTCATAAACAGATCAATGTTGTTAACAAGTTTATAATAGGCAAACTCAACCCTCAGTCTCGCTGCCAACATTCCCTCCAGCATTCCCACCACATCCACAGACCCCTGTCCCGAATACTGTTCTTTCGGGTCTTCCATATCGCTAATTTAGCTGCCCCCAACACAAAATTAAGCAACATACACACACCCCTTCGACTAAACCTGTACTTTAGCCCAAATATAAACACTTGAGAAGAGAAAACCTCTCCCAGAGCTGAGAACCAGCTATTGATCAGGTCAATCATCCCGACCAACCTGGGACACTGTAAAAACAGATGTGTCAGCGACTCCGACTCAGCACAGAATGGACACCCTTCCCCAACTGTCGGGTCCAGGTGTACCAGATGCATATTAGTGGCTATGGCTCCATGTATTATCCTCCATTGGAGGTCAGCTGTCCTCTTTTCAATAGGCAGTTTGTATAAAGTCCTCCAACAGCCTTTTGGGGATGCACCTGGACCAAACACACCCGCCCACCTCGTCGATTTTACCCCTTCCAGGGAAGAGGCATGGGACACTTTCACACATATTCTGTACAAGGCCTTCTTTCCCACCTCCTTGAACTCCCCCAGCTCCGGGGTATGGAAGGAAAGCAGCATCCCCACGTCTTCCTCGAATGCCCCCGCCGCAGCTCTAACAATCAGTGCAGGGAACACATAGTCCAGACCCTCCTTCCACCGATCAGAATTGGAAGTGTCAGTCACATACTGCAGATGAAGTACTGGCAGGGAATCACAGACCTCAGCGACGACCTTCCTCAGTAGGCGAGATGATCGGATCCCGCTCTTTCTCCCAGCTCCTCCAACGATCTACTCCTACTCCGCATCAGATGACCCAGCTTGGTACACCCCACACCTAACAGGCATGAACGTAGGCTGGCTGAACCCAGAACACGGGACTGGATGGCAGTGTTGTAAAACAGAGGCTCTTCAAAAAGCCACATCCCTGGTGGCGTGGGACCTTACGGGACTTTACAAGAACTCTCCAAGCCTGCATAACAGACTCATAGAATGGAGTCAGGCCAGACAACTCACCCCCCTCTAGCTTTAAGAGGAAAAGGTGCTTGTCTAAGTCCAAACAGCCCGCTCTCCTCATCAATGTGTAGGCTGTATCCACCCAGCTAGAACCGTCACAGTACAACAGTCTCTGGGCTGCTTGAAGCCGGAAAGCCATGATCCTGGAAGAAATGTCCACCAGGCCTTGCCCACCCTCATGCAGTGGCAGGTACAGGGCTGCAGCTTTGATCCAATGTTGTCCAGACCAGAAGAAATTGACAAGGGTCCTCTGAAGCTCTTGTATCAGACCCCGGTGGCTGCAGTATTATTAGTCTGTGCCACAGGGTAGAGGCAGCAAGATTGTTAGCTACCAGCACCCTTCCCTATAAGACAGCTGAGGTAGCACCCATTTCCACCTTGACAGTCTGGCACACACTTTCTCCACTACACCCTCCCAGTTCTTTTTCTGAAAGACATCAGAGCCTAGAAAAACCCCCAAAGTCTTCATCCCTTCTCTGCCCCACTGAAGCCCCCAGGTAACTGTGGAACGGACCCCGCCTGAAGCTGACCTGCCCACAGCGCTTCACTCTTTCCCAATTGACTCTAGCTGAGGAGGCCCCTCATACACCTTTAAAGCGTTTGAGAGAACCTTAACATCCTCATCCCCTGTAATAAAAACTGTCACGTCATCTGCATACGCAGACAGTGCTATTGTGGGACCCTTCATTACACCTGGCACAGAGAAACCAGTAAGCCTCGCTCTTAAAAAACAAAGCATTGGCTCAATTGCCAGGCTATATAGCTGCCCTGAAATTGGGCATCCCTGCCTGATGCCCCTTTGGACAGGGATGGGGCAACTCAACCCCCCACCTTCACCATACATGAGGCCCCAGCATACAGTAAACTCATCCAAGACAAAAACATCCCCAAACCCAAAGGCTTTCATTGTTGTGAACAAGTACTGGTGGTCCACACGATCAAAAGCCTTCTCCTGATCCAAAGAAAGTAAACCCACATTTACATCAGACAGTTTACAAATATCTAAAACATCTCTTATTAGAAACAAATTGTCAACAATAGAGCGATCAGGTACACAGTAAGACTGGTCCTTGTGGACCAACAATCCCAGATACTCTTTCAACCTGTTTGAGAGACATTTAGATACAATTTTATATTCTGCACAGCAAAGCAACAGGTCTCCAATTTTTATGAGAGCCAAATCCCCTTTTTGGCAACAATGAAAGCACCGCACGTTGACAGGATACAGGAAGAGAACCCTCATGAAAGGATTCACACACCACTTCATAAAAATCCTCCCCAATAGACCGCCAAAAGTGCTTGTAGAACTCAGATGGTAAACCATCGATGCCAGGGGCTCGGCCTGTTGAGAGCTGCTTAACTGCTGTGGACAGCTCCTGCAAAGTAATGTCAGAGTCTAAAGCAACTCTCTGCTCAGGGCCCAGCTGAGGAAGACCGTGTAGCAACTGTTCAGTACACAGAGAATCACAATCCTCCGCCTTATAGAGGGCAGAGTAGAAATCCACAGCATGTTGGCGCATTTCGCTGTCATCCGTGGTCACCTTCCCATCAGGGAGACGAAGGCAGACCATCTGTTTACGTTGCAATGTTGACTGTCCTAGGTTAAAGAAAAAAGTGCTAGGGGCATCCATATCCTTGAGGGTAGCAAACGAGACCTAATCAAGGCACCCTTCACTCTTTCGTGTAGAAAGCGACTTCAGTTCATGTCTCCTGTCCTGTAAGTTCATAGCTAGTCCAGGGTCATTCTGAGTGAGCAACTTCAATTCAATAGACTTGATGTCCTGTTCAAGGGCCCTGATGGTCTCTTGAACTTCAATACGTGACAGAGCAGTATACTGTTGACAAAAGACTCGTATTTGGGCCTTCCCAACCTCCCACCATTGTCTCAAGGAATCAAAATTTCCTTTTGTAACCCTCCATTTTTCCCAAAACAACAAAAACCTTTCACAAAACATGACATCATGTAGCAATTTAACATTAAAATACCAGTAAGGTGATGACCTTCGTGGACAGGACAAGTGAATATCAACAGTAGCAATATGGTGATCAGAGAACCCCACAGGAGTAATGTCACACCTTCCAACCCTACTACAATATTGCTCAGATACATATAACCTGTCTAGCCTTGCTGCACTGACATGACCTTCATTAACTTTGAGCCAGGTGTACTGCCTAACTTTAGCATTCCTTACTCTCCACACATCCGAAAGCTCAAACTCAGTTAATAGACCAGACAGACAAGTTGCTGACCGCAGGTGAGGTTCTTCAGCAGTGCGATCAACAGTAAAATCCACTGTACAGTTCCAGTCCCCCTAAAACCAGACACCCCTCTTGGTCACACTGTCTTAAGGTTTCCTTTATTTGATTAAATATAGCAATACGCTCTGTGCCCTCATTAGGAGCATATACATTCAAAAAACAAACAAGAAACCCATTATATCCACCTTGACCAATAAAACCCGGCCCTTGACAATCTCTGTTGTAGATACCACAGTCACCCCTAAGCCTGAGGAAAACAAGATTGCCACCCCAGCACTGAAATTAGTACCATGACTGAGTATATGCTGCCCTCCCACCACATACCCCAGTCAACCTCATTAGCCTCATCACTATGTGTCTCCTGCAGAAAAACTACATGAAGCCTTTTCTGTTTTATTACTTCTAATACCCAAGCCCTCTTATTCCTGTCCCTTCCCCATTAATATTGAGAGAACCTACCCTTAGTACCTCCATATAGAAAAGAGAAAGGAAAAGCAGAAGAAACCACAGAGAAACCAAAGAGAAAGAAAACACCCTATGAGGCATGATCATCATCATTATTTAAATTTTCTCTTAACCAATCCACGTTTCCCAGTGCCTTTGCTGCTGTGACAGCAGTAACAAATTTCCTCAAGCGAAAACGCTTCTTCTCACTCAACTGGTCTAACCCCACCGTCTTCTGTAACATCACAGCTGACCTCACAAACTTATCAACGTCAAAAAAATCTGCCAATTTGACAGATTTCCCAAAAGTCTGATCCAGGAACCCATTTATCTCCTCTAGATTATAAATTGAGTCCTCACCAGCTGCTTTCGTATCAACAGAGATATCCATATCCTTCTCCTGATCCTCCTCAGCTGAGGCCACAGACCCCTGAGTCCCCTCTACCACATCCCCCTCAACACTCCCTACTTGCACCCCATCACTCGTACCAGGCATCTCCTCCACTACCTGGGAGCCTGGCTCCACATGAGCCCCCTCCTGTACCCCATTGCTCGTAGTGGGCATCTCCTCCACTACCTGGGAGCCTAGCTCCACATGAACCCCCTCCTGTACACCATTACTCATAGTGGGCATCTCCTCCACTACCTGGGAGCCTAGCTCCACATGAACCCCCTCCTGTACCCCATTACTCGTAGTGGGCATCTCCTCCACTACCTGGGAGCCTAGCTCCACATGAACCCCCTCCTGTACACCATTACTCATAGTGGGCATCTCCTCCACTACCTGGGAGCCTAGCTCCACATGAACCCCTCCTGTACACCATTACTCATAGTGGGCATCTCCTCCACTACCTGGGAGCCTAGCTCCACATGAACCCCCTCCTGTACCCCAGCACTCATACTGGCCAACTCCTCACCGGTTTGAGGAAAAGTCTCTTCAGATCCATCCGTAGTTTCTATAGCTATATTTTCCTGATGCATAACATTTCCCTCTGGTACACGCTGGAAAACAGTTCCCTCAACACGGACAACTTGTTCCTCAGCAACAGGTGCTTGTGGCTGCTCTACCGCTGTCGGCCCACCTCTCCCTACATCAGTGGGCTCAGGCGTTAAGAGGACCACCTGCGCCCCTCCCTCCGCCTTCTCCCTTTTCGGGCAAGCATGTCGCTTATGGCCAACATCCCCACACTCAAAACACCGTTGACTACCCGTACTAGCATAAACCATATACAGTCTGTTGTCATACTTAACTTTAAACGATAACTCCAAAGTCTGCTCCGGAGAATCCAAAAACATAAACACCTGTCGCCGAAACGACATAACCTGTTTCAACGCCGGGTGTTTGCAACCCAACGGGACAATCTTAATTGAGCTTGCAAACTTCCCAAACCGCAATAACTCGCGCTCCAATAGCTCATTGGGAATAAACGGCGGTACATTTGAAATCGTTACCCTTGTTGACGGAGAAAAAAGCGGCGTGATTTGAATAAACATTCCTTTAAGAAGTACGCCATGCTCAACCATACGATCAACAAGACGCTCTTCTTTAAGGAAAACCACCACCGCTTTATTCATCCGTGACGCATAAGCAATATTCTCATATCCTACCTTCTCTCCTACGGCGACCAGAAACTCCTCCACCGTGACAGTAGCTTCAGTAACACACCTAAAGCCGTGCCGAAGTGACAGGGACGGCGTCCCCATTCGGGTAGCCATCCCCGCCAATGTCAGGGTAGTTTCGACACGAAAAAAACAATATAATTAATTCTACCACAACAAGTAAATAAAAATAATAACCTTAATCATGCACAGAAGAAAAGGAAAATCGAAAGAAAACCCAGGATATCTAACTCTTCACAACACTGCCACGCACTCACTCACACAATTCCCAGCATGCACCAACACTCCCAGCATGCAGAGAGAGAGAGAGAGAGAGAGAGAGAGAGAGAGAGAGAGAGAGAGAGAGAGAGAGAGAGAGAGAGAGAGAGAGAGAGAGAGAGAGGTTGTTTTGTGGAGGAGAACATTCATGATAACACGCATATAACATATACCATACATTTTTTCTTAACGGCAGACAAAAGGTAATCACTATTTGAGTGCAATCTGGGGCGGATTACTCTGGGTTTAGCAGGAATTGTATCACCCGCCACATACTGTAATGTGGTGCGGCAGGTTTAGCATCACGCCAAAGACGATTAAACATCCTTTATTTCCCATCGCACGGGATCCCCACACAATTATTAAAGAGAGCCTGTCCCAAGAGAGTTGAGAGGGAGGTTGGACGACACCCAGAAATGCTAGTGTAAACTCAGCAAAAAAAAATGATATAATAATTTGTTCCCTCCTAAATATAAACCTCACCTTTTTCGTGCATAAAAATAAAAAATTATATCTGGATTTGGGCATGGCTACAAAACTCAGCACACCTGTATGGGTCAGTCCCAAATGGAGCCCTATGCCCTACATAGTGCACTACCTTAGACTAGAGTCCTATGGGCCCTGGTCAAAAGTAATGCACTATAAAGGGAATAGAATTTTCTTGTATTAAATCCTATGCTTTTCCGTCTCCCATGCATTGATTAGCTGGGCTTTTCATCAGACAGCGAGGCAGTCTAGCAGAAACAATGGTTGATCTGTGGAAGAGGGGGCGAGGCGAGCACTATTCACTATTTTTGAGCAGGGCCCGAAGAGCCATTTGGGACTCAGACACAGAGAACCAAAGCTCAGAGCCAGTCCTAGATACAGAGACCTGCATGAGACAGGAACGTGCCCAGGCAGCAGCCTCGGCAGCCAGCCCCCCTCTCTGTCTCTCTTTATCTCTTCTCTTGTTATCACTCTCTGTCTCATCTCTTTCTCTCTCCCTACATCTTTCTCTCTCTCTCCCTTCCTCCCTCTCTCTTGCTCAAACCTCTCTCTCTCTCTGCATTCTTGCTACATCACCGGGTTATAAGCACGTTCTCTCCAGGGCTTAGCTCCCAGGCAAGCTGATTTGAGGCGTGAAGCCACCGCCTTTCATTTTAATGTAATAAAATATTGAGGACAGGGTATCCAAAGCCCAGATCCCGATTCAGCCTCAGAAAGAATGGATTGTTGTTGCCAGGGCTCTCTCTCTCTCTCTCTCTCTCTCTCTCTCTCTCTCTCTCTCTCTCTCTCTCTCTCTCTCTCTCTCTCTCTCTCTCTCTCTCTCTCTCTCTCTCACCACCTCTCCTCTTTGAGCCCCAGCAGCAATCACACAAAAGGGCCGTTTTCTGTGGAGACACATCTCTCTCATCCACAAAGCTGCAGGGATTTATGGTTAAACCAGTTCTGAGTTCTTATCTGGACATGTGGGCATGTGGAAGAATGGAAGGAAAACCTGTTGAGTGCCTTGTCGATTTGTGTCGGAAAAGGTAAACACATAGGCCTATACACAAAGCTGTGTTGACACAAATATAATACCATATTGCTATGATGAAACAGGAACAATCACCTCTCTACACCTGTACTAGCCTAATACCATATTTTTGCCTGATTTCTTCCTAGCTGACTTGCCATAATATCAGATCCGCCATGAGAATATATGAGAGCTGTGGAAGAGAAGGGGCCTTACTGGCCGTCCTTACCCAGTCTCCCCTCTCCGTGTCTGGGCTAGCATGAGCCGAGCCCTCCCTGGACCTGGGCATGGCTGAAAAGAGCAATGGGTGCTTCTGCTCGAAGAATCTAGAGCCCTGTTCTACAACACAGGAGCACGGCTCCACAGACACTACGTCTGCACCCCACATGACACCCTATGTAGGGCTCTCATAAAAAGCAGTGCACTATATAGCTGTCCCCTGGCTGGCCTAGACTTTGATGTCTGTGGAATAAAACATGCAAGGAACTTTCCCGGGTTGTGAACCCGACAAAGCGGCACTGAGCGGAACCGAGGGGTCCATAGGGGGGCCAAGGGGGCCACGGCACGGTCATGTCAATGTCCAGGTAACAGATGACACACTAAAAGGGGGGCAACCCATCCCTTTGGTGTGCCCTGGTTTCCACTAGCATGGACAGGTCCAAAATGCCTTTATTCAAGTCTGTGCTTAGGCCTGAGCTGGATGTGAATGGTAAGTTATGAGAGCGAGAGAGAGAGAGAGAGAGAGAGAGAGAGAGAGAGAGAGAGAGAGAGAGAGAGAGAAGTGATTCAATTAATATCTCACGAGTTGTTAGCTTGTCGTTTCTCCACCGGCCACCGGAAGCGCCAGTTCGAGAGGAGATACAAAAGGAGCAGCCGAGCGCAGGACGATGTGATTTGATTTCACAGACATTAGAAGGGAAATGAGGGTATTTCTACATAAACACAGAGAGAGGAAGAGATGAGAGAGAGGGGGCACCGGGAGGCGAGAGAGAGCGAGAAGAGAAGAGAGAAAAAGAGAGAGAGCGAGAGGGTGAGGTAGAGATGCAGCTTGTGATTCTACAAATCTGTTGGATGTATTTGCAGTTTGTTTTGGTTGAGTTTCCAATATAATTTAATGCTACATATATTGTCATTTTTGAGTCACCTTTTTTTGTAAATAAGAATATAATATATTTCTTATCACGTCTACATTAATGTGGAAGCAACCATGATTATGCCCCCAAAACATGCTAACCTCTCACCATTTCCAATAACAAGGGAGGTTAGCATTTGTCTCTGTAACTTTCTCACTCATCGTTATTCCCAAGTAATTCACGATAATCCTTAAGGGTTCAGAAACAGTCGGCTGTCCCCACTTTCTTCAAGATGTCCAACAAAGGTAACTGAACTTAATGACTATCGCCCCTTAGCACTCACGTCTGTGATCATGAAGTGCTTTGTGAGGCTAGTTAAGGATCATATCACCTCCACCCTACCTGTTATCCTAGACCCACTTCAATTTGCTTACCGCCCCAATAGATCCACAGACGATGCAATCGCCATCGCACTGCACGCTGCCCTATCACGCACGCCTCCAAATCTATCATCAAGTTTGCAGACGACACAACAGTAGTAGTCCTGATTACCAACAATGACGAGACAGCGTACAAGGAGGAGGTGAGGGCCCTCTCCCTCAACGTCAACAAAAACGAAGGAGCTGATCGTGGACTTCAGGAAACAGCAGAGGGAGCATTGGTTTTAACTATAAAGAAGCAGCTTCATCCACTGTCCTCCAACAGTTGCTGATTTGAAATCCTGGGCAGTTTCTTAGAATGAGAGTTGCTTCGAGGCTACAGTGGCTACAGGGGCGGCAGGTAGCCTAGTGGTTAGAGTGTTGGACTTGTAACCGGCGGGTTGCAAGTTCAAATCCCCCGAGCTGACAAGGTACAAATCTGTCGTTCTGCCCCTGAACAAGGCAGTTAACCAACTGTTCCCCGGGCGCCGAAGATGTGGATGTTGATTAAGGCAGCCCCCCGCACCTCTCTGATTCAGAGGGGTTGGGTTAAATGCGGAAGACACATTTCGGTTGAAGGCATTCGGTTGTACAACTGACTAATAATGGTGACTTTGACAGTGAAACTCCCATCCCATAACTGCACTAAATTAGTATGAACTTATTGTTATTTGCAATAACTGTTTGGTTACCTGCTTAGTAGCATTTTTATTTTACTTTCTTCTTAATTGTTTTCTAGACAATAGTCGTTTGTAACGTCATTGTTGTCCTGAGACCATCATGTTCTAAAAATAGCAAGGAGGGAGCGGGAAAGGGAGGAAGTGACGTTGAACGCTGAGCTGTAGTCAATGAACAGCATTCTCACGAGTGCGGGCTTAGGAGCATTACGCATTCTGAAATAGTCAGAACAACAACAGCAGCAGCAGCGGGAAAAACAACAACAACAACAACAAAACATCAAAAGGCAACAGCGAGAAAAGAGAAACGGCGACACCAGAGGACGGGCTCCAGATGGATCCGACGTCTGTGTTTAATGCCACAGGAAAGAGAAAGAGGGAAAGGGGAGGGTGATTGTGCCTCCATATACCACAGAACAAGACAGTGCTGTGAATGGGAGATGGGGCTGTGTTGGGTAAGTGGGGCTGTGTGGGGTAAGTGGGGCTGTGTGGGGTAAGTGGGGCTGTGTGTTGGGTAAGTGGGGCTGTGTGGGGTAAGTGGGGCTGTGTGGGGTAAGTGGGGCTGTGTGGGGTAAGTGGGGCTGTGTGGGGTAAGTGGGGTAAGTGGGGCTGTGTGGGGCTGTGTGGGGTAAGTGGGGCTGTGTGTTGGGTAAGTGGGGCTGTGTGGGGTAAATGGGGCTGTGTGGGGTAAGTGGGGCTGTGTGGGGTAAGTGGGGCTGTGTGTTGGGTAAGTGGGGCTGTGTGGGGTAAGTGGGGCTGTGTGGGGTAAGTGGGGCTGTGTGGGGTAAGTGGGGCTGTGTGGGGTAAGTGGGGTAAGTGGGGCTGTGTGGGGCTGTGTGGGAGTAAGTGGGGCTGTGTGTTGGGTAAGTGGGGCTGTGTGGGGTAAGTGGGGCTGTGTGGGGTAAGTGGGGCTGTGTGTTGGGTAAGTGGGGCTGTGTGTTGGGTAAGTGGGGCTGTGTGGGGTAAGTGGGGCTGTGTGTTGGGTAAGTGGGGCTGTGTGGGGTAAGTGGGGCTGTGTGGGGTAAGTGGGGCTGTGTGGGGTAAGTGGGGCTGTGTGTTAGGTAAGTGAAATAAGTGAATGGGTTTTGCTATGGTAAGCAGAGCGGTGATTTTCTGGGCGATGCAAGCATGTGTCGAAGATAAATACACAACACAGTTTGAGAATATGAGAGGACGAGAGGACGAGAGTACTAAACTAAATCGAGTACTAATGGTCAATAGGGAATTGTCAATGTAAATAGGAGTTGGGTTTCAGTTCAACATCTGTTTTGAATCTGTGGAATGTCACTCCTGAACTCAGAGCTACGTTCTGTACATTGAGTCGGTAGCAGGATACTTTTTATTTGGTCATTGGTCCAGTTGGACTTCTGATTGGTCAACCCCAGGCTAGGGTAGGGGGTTATAAATAGAGTCCTGTTCTTTTGTTCTGTGGAGAAAAGCTGAGGACAGGGGAGACTGAACATCTGAACATCTACCTCCCAGCATAACATCTTGAATTTGTCCTTCTCAAATATACCTATTTTTCTCCCCCTGATTTCCTTTGAGGTTATTGGAGAATAACATAAACTGCAAACTGCGAAGATTGGTACACACACATCTAGAAAGGTTATCCCAGGTTCCTTGAGGAAACATTGTTTGTTTTCCTTATGTTTGACAGAGAGAAGTAGAGAGGAATGCAGATAAAGAGAGAGACAGAGAGAGAGGGAGAAGGAGCGCGAGAGAGAGAGAGGTAGAGAGAGAGAGAGAGACGTTGAGAGAGAAAGGTAGAGAGAGAGAGAGAGAGAGAGAGAGAGAGAGAGAGACGTTGAGAGAGAGAGTTAGAGAGAGAGAGAGAATGAGGGCTTATAATGTGTGAATTGAATAAGGCTGTATTTCATTCTCTTGTGTAACCTTGGCAGCACACAACAGGGACGGCATTCCCACTTCACGTTGCGCATCTGCCCAAACTTCCACTTAAACACATTTGAATAACTTAATTAAAATAAAACGTTAAATTGTTTTTTGGGGGTTCTCTGTGCTACATTATCATGTTTTCAGGGGGCCAGGCAAATTCATTGCATTCCGTAAGAAACGGATAAAAACGCAACACTTCTATTCCATTACAATAGTTAGCCAAAAGACCGGAGATGACCCGGTAGTTGCAGAAGCGGAGAATATTTTGAGAGATATTGGGAAACAAGGAAAGGGAGGGAGGGATAGAAAGAGAGAGCGAGAGAGTGATAGCGAGAGAGACAGAAAGAAATAATCTATGTCAACTCGTCTACGTAAAGTGAAAGAGACAAAAAGCAAGACTGTGATATGTCTAAGTGAATGATGCCACATATAGTTCCCATTCTTTTTTTTGTAAGTAACCATGGCATCAGATGTGTCAAGGCCCTCGCTACCCGTCTACAAACAGATTGGATGGTATAAATCTGACAAGACATGCATCAGAGATTGCATAAACTGGGACGATACAATACAACTCTGATAAACTGTCAATAAAAATAAATCATTCAGAAAATGTTTTACTTGCATAACTTCCTGTGTATGGATACCCTTAATATGGCTACCAGTCCTCCCATCACCTACCCAATGACTTGAATGGAATGGGGATACCCGTTCTAGGAATTATAAGTCTATGTTTTACCATTTTCATTTCGCACAGGGTCTAAGGGTGAGGGAGTGGGGGTGGTATGCATCGGGGTGGTAAGTCCACAACTTTAGGGGTCCATTGCATTTATGGTCAAACTGAGCATAGATCAGTGTTGGGGGTGTGATTGGAGGATGCCAAAAGGCGAGCGACATAAACCGCGGGGTCAAACTGACATACATAAACAACCCTGGCAGTTAGCTTACTCAGCATCCGACTAGACCTTGGCCAAGCCCCTAGTCTGAGAGCAAAACTTCATTTTTCATTAAGCCTCATCTGTCAGAGCAGCTTACTGATCACTGCACCTGCACCCAGCCCATCTGTAAATAGCCCACCCGACTACCTCATCCCCATATTGATATTTATTTTTGCTCTTTTGCACCCCAGTATCTCTACTTGCACATCATCATCTGCACATCTATCACTCCAGTGTTAATGCTAAATTGTAATTATTTTGCCACTACGGCAATGTATTGCCTTACCAGTGAAATAAAATAAAGAAATTAAAATTCCACCGACGGAGAAGTGAGTGGAGCCACGGTTTTGCTCGTTTTCTGTCCCGGGAAACTTTCTTTTCCTGACGCAGAGTCGGGGTGTTGTGCTGTGTCTATGTTTCAGTCTGTGTCCTAAATAGCACCCTATTCCATATTTAGCGCAATACCTTTGACCAGGGCCCAATATGGGTGAGGCAGCCTCTGTGTTGCTGAATAAATATATAAACACTGGAGAACAAGGGGAACATGCGCTGGTGTGTTTGCTCGTCATCAGTACAAGCTGATCTAGGCAGGGAGGCTTCGTGTTCGGGGATGGTTGTTAGAGGGAGTTTCTATGAAGAAACACAACCTAATGACATGTTCTGGGAACATTCACAGAAGCAATTTTAGTTTTCTGGGAGACTTTGAATGTAAAGAACAGTACTGCTTCAGATGTAGAACATACTATAGTTACAGGCAAAGGCACGCTTAACCAAAGAATGTGCAGTTTAATAAAAAATATAAATAAAAAAAAGTGTATTTTTGACTATCTTTCAACCAATTGTCAGACAGTCTAAGGTGCCTAGAACTATTCTTATACTGACAGCCATAATATCCCATCGTTAAATCTCCAACTAGGTTAAACGCGAAATAAGAAGTCAATACAAAGCGACAGTTTCGAGATATCAAGCAAAGTTTCTAGTGCCATTGATTTCAGGAGATAATGTTCATCCGGCCGACAGTGTGCCTAGCATCCTCACTCGGAAAAAAAAAAAACTTCCTGCCTTGAACACTCGCCACTTAGCCATAGTGCTTTCTGTAAATGTAACTCAGAGTTACTCGGCTGTTTTTCAACACAGCCTCATCCTAAGTTTTTTTTTTTGGAGGGTTTCCAGTATAATTAAAATGTCAATGTGTGGCATTCCAATATTTGCCCCCCGGCGACAGATTTATCGTTTGGAAATTACAGACTCCTGAACACTTTTTTTTTTCCTAATCAAAATGCACTTGAGCGATCCCACTAACGATAATTGCCCTAGATTACTAACGACAAAGTGACTTCATGGCACAGTGAGATACGTAAGGCCAAACATATTTGTACGCTAATAAACGCTAATAAATTAAAACACTAATAAATGATGCATATAGGGAGGGGAAAGGGGGCATTACCAATAGCAAGCAACACAGTTTGTCATTTGGATTCCGGTTGTCTTGAGCATCAGAGGGCGTGACGGACTCACACAGTGTTGCTTCTTTCTTCTCTTCCTGCTGTCC
>CM059810.1:44326692-44346692 GCA_030435695.1 Brachymystax lenok tsinlingensis
AATATTATTGCCACTGGCCCAGTCTCAAATGAGACCGGATTAAAAAACTCCAGATCAGTGTTGTTTTTTCTTTATCATGTGTGTGACGTGTGTGTGTGCGTGTGTGTGAAGTTTGTGACGCGTGTGTGTATGTGTGTGTGATATTATCATTTCCATGCAGCTGTGCTGTTTGTGTCTGTGTTTTTGGAGCTGTGTGAATTTCATTTGTCCTTAATTTCAACAGAGTCCCATTGAGACCAATGACGATGAGACTTGTTGTTTGTGATGTGGATCGGAGATGTTCTATTTTGGTAATTGGAAGATGCTTTAGAGATGAGCTGCACGACGAGGACCGTGTGTGTGTTTGTTTGTGTGTGTGTTTTTGGTTTTACTATCCTTGTGGGGACCCCGCAAGGTTAGGGTCAGGGTTCCATTTAAGGGTTAGGTTCAGGGTTAAGGGTTAGGTTCAGGGTTAAGGGTCAGGTTCAGGGTTAGGTTCAGGGTTAAGGGTTAGGTTCAGGGTTAAGGGTTAGGTTCAGGGTTAAGGGTTAGGTTCAGGGTTAAGGGTCAGGTTCAGGGTTAGGTTCAGGGTTAAGGGTTAGGTTCAGGGTTAAGGGTTAGGTTCAGGGTTAAGGGTTAGGTTCAGGGTTAAGGGTTAGGTTCAGGGTTAAGGGTTAGGTTCAGTGTTAAGGGTTAGGTTCAGGGTTAAGGGTTAGGTTCAGGGTTAAGGGTTAGGTTCAGTGTTAAGGGTTAGGTTCAGGGTTAAGGGTTAGGTTCAGGGTTAAGGGTTAGGTTCAGTGTTAAGGGTTAGGTTCAGGGTTAAGGGTTAGGTTCAGGGTTAAGGGTTAGGTTCAGTGTTAAGGGTTAGGTTCAGGGTTAAGGGTTAGGTTCAGGGGTTATAGAAAATAGGATTTTGAATGTGCGCGTGTGTGTGTATGTGTGGTGATTACCATGACAAACTAGTAATTAAATTAGAGGTGGAACTATATAAATAGAGAAAAGCCACTGGAGTGCTGGCATTGACATTGTGAATTTATATCCTTACGGACCAAAAGGAGACATAACAAATATTGATCAATGCAGTTTGTGCAAAATGCCCCATCACACCATCTCATTGTGGACTTTCATTTTTTTTTTTAAGAACTGCAAACCCATTGTTCCAAACCCAATAGCCAATAAATTCAGCTAAAATTCAACGTTTCTCAATATGCAACTTCCAACCACTGACCAATCAATCATATCGCTGCCTAATTGCTTTTCCATTTTAATATTTTGCCTTTGAATATGAATATATTTCTACCAGCCGTGCCAAAGCAGGCAGACAGTGTGGCCTGACATGCTCTTCATATACACTACCGTTCAAAAGTTTGGGGTCACTTAGAAATGTCCTTGTTTTTTTTTTAAAAGAAAATTCCTTTTTTTTTACCATTAAAATAACATCAAATTCATCCGAAATACAGTGTTGACATTGTTAATGTTGTAAATTACGAGTTTCAGAATAAAGGTCTTTGTTTCTGGCCATTTTGAGCCTGTAATCGAACCCACAAAATGCTGATGCTCCAGATACTCAACTAGTCTAAAGAAGGCCAGTTTTATTCCTTCTTTATTCAGGACAACAGTTTTCAGCTGTGCTAACATGATTGCAAAAGGGTTTTCTAATGACCAATTAGCCTTTTAAAATGATAAACTTGGATTAGCGAACACAAGGTGCCATTGGAACACAGGAGAGATGGTTGCTGATAATGGGCCTCTGTACGCCTATGTAGATATTCCATAAAAAAAATCTGCCGTTTCCAGCTACAATAGTCATTTATAACATGAACAATGTCTACACTGTATTTCTGATCAATTTGATGTTATTTTAATGGACCCAAAAATTTGCTTTTCTTTCAACAAAAAAAAAGACATTTCTAAGTGACTCCAAACCTTTGAACGGTAGTGTACCCTTCCAATAATTGGCTCATAATTGTCACTTTTGCAGATCTTCACACAAAATCCCATTCCCAGCGCTCCAAGTAATGAATCAGTCAATCACTCTCCTCCGTCTGCCTTCCCTCTCCTCTGCTCTCCTCTTTCAACTCTGTCATCCCTCTCTCTCCATCACATCGGAGGTGAGACAGACAGGCAGGCGGGTAATCTCGCAGACGGTGACAGCATGTCAGCGGCTGCCGGGCAAAGCCATTTAAACACAACACTTTTTGTTAATGGTGGTGGCGAAGTGGGCGGAGGGAGAGGATGGAAGGGGTGGGGGGTGGAAGGGGGTCGAGGATGGAGGGTGAATGGAGGGATGAGGGGGTGGAAGGGAGGGGGCGGGTAGACAGGCCATGGCACAGTGGAAGGGAGGGAGGTAGGGTGGAAGGAGCGAGGGCGCAAGGGAGCGAAAGAGGAAGGGACGGAAGTGTCGGGGAACGAGTAGACAAGATTTTTTTTATTTTTAATGATAAATCATTCCATACATTTGTAGGAAGCCCCTCTGCTGAAGGAAACACAGGGAAGTGTGTATTAAGTATTCTAAAACCCACCAAAACAAGCCTAAATCCTGGGGGAAATGTTCTGAGGATTAATTAAACAACATTAGAGCTCTTTGGCAATATTGCATTGTGTTTACTGACGACCAAATGAAAAGAACACCCTCCCTGCAATCAAAGACGGGGGAGGTTTGATCATGTTGTGGGGTTGCTTTGCTGCCGCTGGCTCGTGGGGGGCCTTGAACGTATGCAAGACATTGTGAAAATCAGCAGAATATCAGGTGTCTCCATTGAAGGTTGTGAGTCTTCCAGAAGGACAATGACCCCAAACACACAAAAAAAGCACCAAGGAATGATTAAGATGCTGGACTGTTCTGGACCGGCCAGCGAAGAGTCCAGATCTGAATCACATGCAAAACTTATAGCGATAGCTGAAAACCCTTCAAACATTGAAGAGCAGTTTGCTGTTGAAAAGTGGGCCAAACCTTTAGTATAAAGGTGCAGCAGGCTCATTGATGGAAATCCAATAACAAGGTATGGTGACCAGAAGTTATTAAGTGTCTTTTTTTAGAATAAATATGGAATTATTTAAGAAAAGTGCAAGGGTGCCAATATATTTGGCCGTCACTGTACCAGCATGCCATAGCTAAAAATAAATAATGATTACATAATCTGGGTGTGTTAATTCTATCTTGTCCTACGTATTAAACTGCATGTGTCCCAAATGGCACCCTATTTCCTATGTAGCACACTACTTTTGAAGAGGGTCCATAACACTCAGGTAAAGTAGTGCCCTATATAAGGAATAGGGTGGTTTTTGGGAAGCATCCACAGTGGCAGACAGTCTGGAGCCAGTCTAGAGGTCTTGCGGAGTGGAAAAGACATTGGACCGAGTGTAGCCGTCTTCCTCCACTATCCTAAAGAAAAACATGTACTCCCAAACGACACCTTCCAAAATTAATTGACAAAACGTGGTGGTGTGCTTCTTTGAGAGACTCTATATCAACAGTACGGCACTGACTTCCAACTACATCCTAAGAACAGATCGGATTGTTCTAGAATTGACAAGCTCGTTTCTCACCAATTGAATTGGCAAACCAGGTGACGTGTTTCTCTGATCAACTCTTACTCTCTATAGTACCGCGCTACCTTCCAACGATACTCAAAGAATCAAAATGATCCAATTAAAATGCATAAATGGATTCAGAGACATCTGAGGAAGAAGCAATGTGGATTTAAAGAAAGATAGTGTGTGTGTCCCAAAGGGTACCTTATTCCCTATTTAGTGCACTATCTTTGACCAGAGCCCTATGAGCCCTGGTCAAAAGTAGTGCACTACACAGTGAATAGGGTGCCCTTTGGTACTCACACAGTTTGTACAAAGCTTTCCCCTTAAGGACAGGAGAGACAACGTAGCAGGGCCTCTCGAATGACAGACAGACTGAGACAACTCCCAGACAAGGGCTTTCTCTCTTCCTCTTAAAAGCTGTCACGACAAAAAATACAACATGATTTAATAAACAAGATACCGAGGAGAACAGAGACAGTCAGAGACTGTGACACGCTCCCTCATGACTTCTCTTCCTTTCCCCATTTCCTTTTGGTCTTGGAATTAGTCTTTCATTTGTTTTCTTCCCTCTCCCCCTAACTCAATTTGCACAGATGGCAGACGGTGTAGTCCAGACGCATCAGACGCCACATTGTTGTTTTTCTACCACACCACCACCGCCACCACCATTCCATTTTAAGGCATTGTGTACTGTGTGTGTGTGTCTGTCTGTGTGTGTGGAGGGGCTTGTTTAATCAAACACCCAGAGTCCGGACTGTAAAGGCTGTCATTCCCACCACCCCCTCTCTCTGTCCGTAACTCGATTCATCAATCTCTCTCTCTCTCTCTCTCTCTCTCTCTCTCTCTCTCTCTCTCTCTCTCTCTCTCTCTCTCTCTCTCTCTCTCTCTGCGTCTTTTCGATGTCAGCTCATCTGTCCGCGTGTCTGCCTGTCTGTCTGTGTGTGTTGTGTGCGTGAACCTCCAGGATTGTGTCTCTACTCAGCTGGAGACGGTCGGTGCAAAGCGCCGTGACTCTTCCGCCTCTGGCGTTATTATTTATGTGTTTATTTATTTATATTTATTTCTTCTTGTCGCTGGCAGGGGTCGGTGTCGGTAATTACTGGACTGGAACGGAGGTAGGAGAAGCCAATTTGAGTTAGAGAGGAAGGCACTGAGGTGCGCCTGGTGAAAACCCCCCTAGCGGATAGAGCCTCTAACCTTTATCTACCTTTTCTATTTAGGACTGGGAGTGGATACACGCCACGGGGGGCCAGACACAGCAGGGGATTAGACATACAATTTGGGTTTGGACATACACACAGGCAAACAGTCACACAGGCACACACATGCAGCCACACACACACACACACACAACTACGCATGCAGGCAGAGGAACATACACACAGGCACACACACACACACACGCACAAACACAGTTGTGCATGCAAATGTCCGCACACACACACCTGTTTGCACACACACACACACACACACACACACACACACACCTGTTTGCACACACACACACACACCTGTTTGCACACACACATTTTGTATCACTATCAGCCGTTGAAGCCTAGACGTGCAATAAGCCGCATCTCAGGACATTTGGTAGTGCTAGAAAACCATGAAAAACAATGTCAGACGGCTGATTGGCCAAGCAACAGCTGTGAGAGCCACATAACCCAAGGCAGCTGGCGCAAGACCTCACGAGTATGACACGTTTCGCACCGACTGGAGCCCTGCTCGTTTCATATACACCGGCTCAGACACAGACACTGCATACGTTCACAGTTACATCTTGATTAGATGTTGACAAAAGGTTAAAAAATTAGAATCACGGGGCCTCCCGAGTGGCACAGCGGTCTGAGGCACTGCGCTCTAGTGACTCCTTGTGGCGGGCCGGGCGCAGTGCACGCCGACTCGTGTTGCCAGTTGTACGGTGTTTCCTCTGACACATTGTTGCGGCTGGCTTCCGGGTTAAGCGAGCAGCGTGTCAAGAAGCAGTGCGGCTTGTCATCAGGGTCGTGTTTCGGAGGACGCATGGCTCTTGACCTTCGCCTCTCCCGAGTCCGTACGGGAGTTGCAGCGATGGGACAAGAACGTAACTACCAATTGGGGAGAAAAAGGGGTAATAAATAATTCAAATAGAATCATTATCCGCACGTGGATACAACGTCGTCATCCCAAATGGCACTCTATACCCTACAGAGTGCACTACATTTGTCACAAGTACTACAGTGTGTAGGGAATATGGTGCCATTTGGGATATAGATAATAGATTTATTCTAATGTGATTTTTATTTTACATTAACAATATGAGGCCGTGTGACGCTAAGCAGCCACAGCAAGCGTATACTATACAGTAGCTGCATTATATGAAATAGCATCTCCTCATGGCCTATCATGGCAATTTATCAACAAAGGTGGATGCATCACAATGGATGTCCGTGTTAGTGTTTAGCATTGGTATGTTTGTTGAGTGGGAACCATACTGAGCCTGAAATTTGGTTAAAACGCCCTCGGGGGCAACACAGCCTGGCTGGCCTTAGCGTGGTGCTAATACTTTTTGTAACAAGTTGCTACAATAAGAAGAGCTATTGAAGGTGGGTCTAATGTAGCATGGTGCTAATAGCAGCCTTAGCATTGTGGGCTAGTATTGAGGAAGCCATGTCACAAACATCTGACCCCTTAAGACGTAAATCATAGTACCTTTCACCCAACTTCCACATTGGAAGAGAAATCTGAGAGGGAAGAAAAGAGAGGGGAGAGAGAGAGAGAGAGAGCGAGAGAGAGAGAGAGAGAGAGAGAGAGAGAGAGAGAACGAGAGAGAGAGAGAGAGAGAGAGAGAGAGAGAGAGAGAGAGAGAGAGAGAGAGAGAGAGAGAGAGAGAGGGGAGAGAGAGAGAGAGGGGGAGAGAGAGAGAGAGAGAGAGAGAGAGAGAGAGAGAGAGAGAGAGAGAGAGAGAGAGAGAGAGATAGAGAGAGAGAGAGAGAGAGAGAGAGAGAGAGAGAGAGAGAGAGAGAGAGAGAGAGAGAGAGAGAGAGAGAGAGAGAGAGAGAGAGAGAGAGAGAGAGAGAGAGAGAGAGAGAGAGAGAGAGAGAGAGAGAGAGAGAGAGAGAGAGAGAGAGAGAGAACACCACTTAGAGAGCCTGAGAGTGCTAGCGCTAACTCTCGCTAACCCTTGCTGACCTTTTTGACAGGAAATGGATCCTACCACAGTACCAATTAAATTAAGTTCAATCCTTTCCCCCTCACTCTCCCCAGATCCTTCTCTTACTGTTGTGTACTGTCACTGTTACTATGATGACGCTAGGACCCTCTTCACCTCGCGATTGTCACTCATCAGCCACAGTGATGTGGCGAGACAGGTGACAGGTGGGGTGTGTGTGTGTGTACGAGACAGGTGTGTATGTGTGTGCTGAGTGTGAGGACAGGTGTTGGGTGGGCTTTTCGATAGGTGCGACCGACCGACGCACAGCGGTGCCGCGACTCTCCAGTGCCTGGCACAAGGCCTTGTTGCTTTGACGAGGGCTGTGTGTCCGTGTGTGTGTGTGTGTGTGTGTGTGTGTGTGTGTGTGTGTGTGTGTGTGTGTGTGTGTGTGAGGCTGTTCCAAAGTGGCAAAAGGCTTGAAATGTAGAAACACTTCATTTGGAAGAAGCCCTATGCAGCTGTGTGTTTCGGAGTATCATCAGCCGTGATGAGCAGTGTGCGCCGAGGAGAGCACTTGAACGTCACCGGATACAAACGGATGCAGATTGCTACAGATGCAATGGCGGTAAGCAATATACAACCTCATCGGTCCCAAACACAATGCAGCCGATTGGCCGATAACCTCAAGACTTTCCATCCTGATTGGCTTGCCTGAGCTCACCTCCACCCAGTGGTAGAAAAAGTACCCAAATGTCACACTCCAGTAAAAGTGAAAGTTACCCAGTAAAATACTACTTGAGTTAAAGTCTAAACATATTTGGTTTTAAATAATACTTAAGTATCAAATGTAAATGTAATAGGTAAAATATACTTAAGTATCAAAATGTAAATGTAATAGCTAAAATATACTTAAGTATCAAAATAAATTATTTCAAATTCAATATAAGCAAAGCAGACCATGCACCATGTTGTTGTTTACTTACGGATACTCCAGCGAGTCCGCCAGATCAGAGGCAGTAGGGACGACCAGGGATATTCTAATGAGAAGTGTGTGAATTTGACTATTTTCCTGTCCTGCTAAGCACTCTAAATGTAACAAGTACTTTTGGGTGTCAGAGGAAAATGTACGGAGTAAAAAAGTACATTACTTTCTTTAGGAATGTAGTGAACTAAAAGTAAAAAGTTGTAAAAAAATGTAAATAGTAAAGTAAAGTACAGATTTACAAAAAAACGATTTAATTGAAATAATAGCTGAAATTAGATCATGCCCTGGGCTTGTTTTCATGTAAATGATACATCACTGCGGAGGCAGCGGTGAAAAATACTTAAGTAAAAATACTTCAAAGTACTACTTGTGTGTATATGTGTGCTTGTACAATCTAGGTGTATTAAATATCCTGAAGTACATAGTGTGCATATAGTGAATCAGCAATTGATAAAGATTAGGGAGGATACCTAGTCAGTTGTACAACTGAATGTATTCAACTGAAATGTGTCTTCTGCATTTAACCCAACCCCTCTGAATCAGAGAGGTGCGGGGGACTGCCTTAAATAAACATCCACATCTTCTGCACCCAGGGAACAGTGGGTTAACTGCCTTGCTCAGGGGTAGAATAACAGATTTCTACCTTGTCAGCTTGGGGATTTGATCTAGCAACTCATTTGGTTACTGGCCCAATGCTCTAACCACTAGGCTACCTGATTATAACATCACAACCTGTGATTGTGTCAATGTAAAGTGGCTAGTTTCTTACTCATCCTCCATATGAGTCTATTTGCCTCTTCAGAGAACAAGAGCAGCCAAAAGGTTCTGGACATAAAGCGTCTCAGAGTACCAGATCTAGGATCAGATTTGTCCATTTGATCTTACTTTTAATTCTTACTCTGAGACGCTTCATGAATATGGGCCCTGTCATCCCAGTGGGGAAAGAAGTTCTATGACAAAAAAAGTGTCATTTTTCTGATCTAAAGACTACAGCCTGGCCCCTTGACCGCGAGGCTAATGCACCTGCCTTTTAGCAGCAGGCTTTCTCCTCTTCACCGCTGACTGTCATTTTGTAAACAATCCTAGCTGCCGGTACCTTTAGAAGGAAAATGGCCAGGCAGCCAGCCTGTTGCCTGGGTTACAGAGCCTCTCTCTCTCTCAATTCAATTCAATTCAATTCAATTCAATTTGCTTTATTGGCATGACGTAACAATGTACATATTGCCAAAGCTTACATTTGATATTTATAATATGAACATAATTAATAATCAAAATTGTCAACAGGACAACAGTAACAACAATAACCACATTGAACAACAACAATAAGCATATAGTAGAAGACATGTGCAGGTTGATTGGTCTGTCAGACACTGTCCCTCATCTTATGGCAGGCAGCAATGTAGCGCTGCCAACCCACAGCTTTCTGCTTCCTCCCCAACAGGATGGGTAGCTTACTCTCATCAGGGGAGGTCTTTGAAACCTTGAATATGGGTTTCAAATTTGGGGAAATGACACTCTAATTGTTTTATATTTTTGACATGTTGTCAGGAAATGCAGCTCTGTCTCAGGTTCTGCTGTGGTGCAGTGGTTGCACAGCCTTTCCTCTACAGGGAGCCAGGTTTTCCTGTGTCGACCCTTCTCAATGCAGGCTGTGCTCACTGAGCCTGTACTTTGTCAAGGTTTTTCTAAAGTTTTGATCAGTAACCATGGTCAAATAGTTTGCCCACGGTGTACTGTCGATTTAGGGCCAGATAGCACTGCATTTTGCTTTGTGCTTGTGCTTGTGTTTCCCAATGAGCAATGTAGTTTTGTTTTGATTGTGATGTAATTTGTTTTATTCTGATTGATTGGATGTTCTGGTCCTGAGGCTTCAGTGTGTTAGTAGAACAGGTTTGTGGACTCAGCCCCAGGACCAGCTGGATGAGGGGACTCTTTTCTTTGCTCAGCTCTTGGCATTGCAGGGCTTGGTAATGATATGAGAGGGTCACTGTATTTTTAGATGTCTCCAAAACTTAATTGCTCTTTTTGAGTTTTTATTATTAGTGGATATTGGCTAATTCTGCCCTGCATGCATTGTTTGTAGTTTTCCTCTGGACATGTAGGAGAATCTTACAGAACTCTGCATGCAGGGTTTCAATGGGGTGTTTGTCCCATTGGGTGAAATCCTGTTTTGCAAGTGGACCCCACACCTCGCTGCCATAAAGTGCAATTGGTTCAATGACATATTCAATAAGTTTTAGCCAAATTTTAATAGGTATTTCAATTTGAATTTGTTTTTTTAATGGCGAGAATGCCCTCAAGTGCTTTCTCTCAGTTCATTCACTGCCTCATTAAGGTGTCCAGTTGAGCTTATTTTTAAACCTAAGTAGTTGTAGTGTGCAGTACTCTATATATTTTGTACCAATTGAGAACTTTGGTCTAATTCCTGAGATCTGGATCTTCTCTGAAAAATCATTATTTTAGTCTTTTTGGGGTTTACTGCCAGGGCCCAGGTCTGGCAGTACTGCTCTAGCAGGTCCAGGCCTCTGCTGTAGGCCATGTGGTGTGGGTGACAGCAGGCATAGGTCATCTGCAAGAGTAGGCATTTAACTCTCTGAATTGTGGAGACTAACACCAGGGGCAGAGGATTCTTCTAGAATAGTGGCCAATTCGTTGATGTAAATATTGAAGAGTGCAGGGCTCAGATTGCAACCCTGGCGAAAGGCCGCCCCTGGGTAAAAAGAATTCTGTTCTTTTCTTGCCAATTTTAATGGCATACGTATTGCCAGTATACATTGATTTAATTATGTCATATGTTTTACCCCTACACCACTTTCAATAACTTTGTAGAACAGTCCTGTATGCCAAATAGAATCAAATGCTTTTGGAAGTCGATAAAGCAAGCATATATTTTGGTATTATTTTGGTGGACATGTTTATCTATCAGGGTGTGTAGGGTGTAAATATGATCGATCGTGCGATGTTTGGTATAAATCCAATTTGGCTTTTACTCAAGACATTGTGCTTATTAAGGAAGTTTAGAACTCTTACATTTATAATACTACAGAAAACCTTCCCAGGTTACTGTTCACACAAATGCCTCTGTAATTGTTAGGAGTCAAATTTGTCTCCGTTCTTAAAGATTGGGGTTATGAGTCCTTGATTCCAGATGTCGGGAAATAACCTACACTCAGGATCAAATTAAACAGTTTTAATATAGCCGATTGAAATTTTGCACTAGTGAGTTTGAGCATCTCATTTAGATGCCATCAGGTCCGCATGACTTTCTATATTTGAGGGCCTGAAGTTTCTTATAGAGCTCCTGGTTAGTAATTGGGGAGTCCAATGGATTTTGATTGTCCTTTATAGCTTTTTCTAATCTATTTAACTTCTCATGAATTTGGCGTTGTTCTGCGTTTTTGTCAATTTGAACGGTGTTGTAGAGTGTTTTAAAATGGGTTGTCCATATGTCACCATTTTGTATCGCTAATTCCTCTTGTTTCGATTTTTTTAGTTTTTCCAATTTTGCCAGAAGTTGTTTGTGTTTATGGACTCCTCAATTAGTGTCAGCTGCTTGCTGTTGTACTGTGCTTTTTGGTTCTGAGTGTACATTTATAGAGTTTTAAAGTTTCACAGTAATGAAGGCGTAATTCACCATTATTTGGGTCTCTGTGCTTTTGGTTTGATAGTGTTCTAAGTCTTTTCCTTATAATTTTACAATCTGCATCAAACCACTTGTCATCTGTGGTCTTTTTGTTTTGTTTTTATCAATTTCAATTGTGCTTCTTTTGCCGTTTGCCTGAATATATAGTTTATGTGTTTAACTGCTAGATTGATGCCTTCTTTACTGTGAGTGAATGTGGTATCCAGAAAGTTATCTACAAGTGTTTGGATATTTTGGTTACAGGTTGCTTTCGGTATTCTTCTGTGCTGTTTTGGGCCCATCTGTATGAATTTCTGATGTTGTACAGCTTACTGGGCTGTGAATGTGTGGTTGTTTCCATGTCTGTTCTTTTGAGGAACAACGTGAATTTGGCTGTGATCAGACAGAGGTGTTAGTGGCTTGACAGTGAATGAGCTGAGAGAAAGGGTCAATGTCTGTAATCATATAGTCCACTGTGCTGTGGCCAAGAGGTGAGCAACAGGTAAATCTCCCCAAAGAGTCCCCGTAACCTACCATTGACAAAGTACAGACCCAGGCTTCTACAGAGCTGCAACAGATCCCTTCCGTTTTTGTTGACGTGCTGTCACTGTTGTTTCTATGGGGAGATGAAGACAGTTAGAAACAGTATGGCCTGTAATAAAGCTGTCCCCTCGTGTGGTCGTTAGATCAGGTAGTGTTCCTGTAGCGCATTTGTGTCCCCACAGATGAGCACATTTCCCTGGGCCTGGAAATGGCACGTCTCTTCCTCGAGGGTGGGGAACATCTCCTGAGTAATATGGGGATTCTGAGGGGATATATATTGCGCAAAGGAACACATCTTTTTCTGTCAGTACAAGTTCTTTTTTTAGTTTTAACCAAATGTGATATTTACCAATTTTGAGGGGATCAATTAGATTTTGTAGTTGTGATTTGTACCAAATGATCAGTCCTCCAGAGTCTCTGCCTCTATTGACAGAGCTGTGTTTCTGTGACGGCACAATTACCTCTCTGTAGCCTGTGGGACAGTGGGAGTGACAATGCCAGCCTTACACCATGTCTCCTGCAAAATGATGACGTCAACATCTTTGAGATTTTTTGTTGAACTCCAGTGCTAAACTCTTCAGTCCAAAGGTTGATGAGTTTAGGCCCTGAATGTTCCACATGCTAACTGATAGTGATTTCATGTTTCAAAAAGGAAGAATAGCAGTCAGAAATACAGTAACTACTAATAGCTAATAGCTAACTTCAATAGCTAACTAATAGGTTGTTAAGAGTGCGATAAACAGGGTAACCACTAACATTTATGTCTAAATATTCCTATTAATTGGACATTTTAGTACAATAGGTGTGTGTGTGCCTGTGTGTGTGTGTGTGTGTGTGTGTGTGTGTGTGTATCGTCCGTGTGTGTTT
This sequence comes from Brachymystax lenok tsinlingensis, assembly GCA_030435695.1. NCBI lineage: Eukaryota > Metazoa > Chordata > Actinopteri > Salmoniformes > Salmonidae > Brachymystax > Brachymystax lenok. The sequence continues at coordinate 44,339,359 of CM059810.1, forward strand.
AGTGCAGTTTAGTGCAGATGTATTGGAGGAGCTGTTTAATCTCACTCAATCCTACAGGGTTCTCTGTCCTCTGACTGACCTCCCGGCGTAGCTGCGCTGGTCCTGCTGTTGGGCCCTGTGGAGTGGAGGGGGCCAGGGTCTGGGCCGGGTGCTTTCTCTGGTCTGGTAGAGGTGGTGGTCTGCGCGGGAGGTAGTAGGCTGGGCCCGGTCCCAGTCTGGTTAAATCGATGGAAGTGGTGATGCTCTGGTGGTGGGTGGGGCCTGTGGGGTGCGCTGGGTCTGGTGGGGCGTTGAGGGGTCTGGGGCTCCTTGGTGGTGCAGTGGTCTGGTAGGGGTCTCTGGGTGGTCCTCTGTCCAGTGCAACATAGGGGTGTTTGTCTACCAAGTGCCACGCGTCCTTTAGAGACTTGGCGAACATCCCTACTGTCTGCTTCCTCAGGTGGGAGTGGTCGTGCAGGTGCTCTGGGGTGATTGTTGGGTGGTGAGCAACGTGCACATTTGGGAGTAGGCCACACCCTGGTGATGTCAGCGTTGACTTTCTGAGTGGTACGGGATGAAAGTCTTTGCTTGAGGGCAGCAGAGTGGAGATGGTGATGTGGGAGTTGGGGAACCACTCAGAGGCCCTCTCTGCTACTCTGTTGACCAGGCTGCCTACTCTCTCCTGCTCCTCTACTTGCAGGTTGTTGGTGCCGGTGTGGATAATAATGTGGCCTGGTGTGCCAAAGTCAGGCTGGGACAGGATGTGGAGTGCATCCTGTGTTTTTGGGCACCATATTTTGGCCACTTTGTGGTGGGGGAAGAGTTTATCCTCTTGGATGAATTTCCCATTTGAGTCAATGAGGATGGCCACCTCAGTGGGTTTTACCAGAGTAGTTGGTTTACGGTCTGTGGCTGGGGTACACAGGGCCTGTGTACATGGAGGGGTGTGTGGGGGTGTGTCAGGGGGGGCCAGGGAGCTTCTCTCTGTAATAGGTGTCTCCATGTGAGCCTCCTTGTTGACTGGGGGTGTGGGTAAAGGCTTGTCGGTATGGGGGGGTTGTGGGTAGAGGTGGGTCAGTGGGGGTGTCAGTGGGTAGAGGTGGGTCAGTGGGGGTGTTAGGGGTGGTGAGGGCTGCAGCTTCTCTCTAGGAGTCTCTACAGTCTGCTCTCTGTGCTGCAGCACCTCTTGATGACAGACAACTCCTTTGCCATCTCCTCCTTTACCTGCACTAGCTCTCTCCTCATGGTGGCCTTTACCTCCTCAAGCGCTGTGGTAAGGCTCTCTCTCAGCTCCTGGACAGAGTTCTTCAGCTGGGTCCTGCACTGGTTGATCTGGTCCTGTAGAAGCTCTGTGTCTGGGCTGGTGGTGGTGTAGCTGGCTGCTCCTTCAGCTCAGTAACCCATACTTCCAACAGGGCCAGTCTGTCTCTCAGCAGGCTGATGGTGGTGTGGTCTTGGCTCTGGTGGTTGTAGCCAGGCATGGGGGAGGATAGTCCTGCTGTTGGGGTGCCTGAGGTGAGGGGAGAGGTTGGGGTGCTGTCCTTGTCTTTTTTGCTTTCAGCTATCTTCCTTAGGGTGGGGAAGTTCTGCACAAAAGAGCTGAGTGCAGCCTCACTTCCCTGGACCATGATAGTGCCGTTCTGATACATGTTTACCGTCAGAAACCTGTTTTCCTGGTCCTTATCGCTGTCCTCAAAAAGTTGGATTTGCCGTCCCTTGCAGATGCCTTTCTTCGTGGTAAAGCTAAAATGCGTGGTTACAGCTGTATGCCAGGCAGTAGCGTGGTCTGTGTAAAATAACAGGTTTGTAACAGTCCTGTTTTGTGAGCAGTCGGCAAACAAAGTTTCTGGGTTTTCCCTCAGAATTCGGTGTTTAAAATTGATTCTTCCCTTCTCTGATCTGATTTCTGATGGATACTCAAAAAAAAGTGGGCAGGAAAGTCTCTCCGTCTCTGCTGCTGCTGGCGCTGCTAGCGCTGCCTCAGTGGCCATGTTGCTATGGTTACCAGCAGTAAACGGTTGGAGCTAGACGGTAAGCTAACTGACAGATTTGAATTTGGCTAGCTAGCACGATGAATATTGGTCTTTTAACTCACTCACTGTCGATATTTTCCTCCTGTATTGATCTTCAGTTGTACAATTTGATTACTTAAACATTTTTGCTAATTTAATCGTGTCACTCTCATTCTTAACAACCAAAAAGTTATAACAAGTCAGGAGCTGTTCCTCTGCATGACTTCTCTCTCTCTCTCTCTCTCCCTGGTCAAAAGTAGTGCACTATATAGGGACTCCCCAGTCCGTGATGGGCAAAATGAGGACATCCATTTCGAGAGAGGAACCAAATGAGTTCACTCTCCTCCTCACCTCCCTCATCCTCCTCTTCTCCAACTCCCCATCCACTCGTCCAGTAAATGATTCAGTTTTTATCTATCCTCTGGATGTGAGTGGTGGTAGTGGACTATGAAGCTTACGTCAGCCTCTGGCAGAGTACAGTGAGTACTAGAGTACAGTGACGGAAAAGATTCAACCAATAAGCTACATTGGACATGGTTCAAATTTTTAGGAAAAATAATGATTGTCATTCAAACTCACACATTGTTTGATTTAAGATGTACACACACACACACACACACACACACGCAAACGCACATGAACACACACACACCTCAACACATACACTTTGCATTTATTTTAGTAGAGCATGTTGTGTGAAAGCTGAGACTATCTCTATGCACCTCAATGGTCTGGGCCTGAAACCTCCGCTTAATATGGTCATCTCTGCCTGCCCTGGACCCAGTCAACCCATGACAGAGGCCCAAACCCTGTCCTGCACAGATTGTCTTCTCTCTCTCTCTCTCTCTCTCTCTCTCTCTCTCTCTCTCTCTCTCTCTCTCTCTCTCTCTCTCTCTCTCTCTCTCTCTCTCTCTCTCTCTCTCTATCCCCTACTCCTTCCATCTCTCTCCCTCTCTCTCTCTCTCCCTCCCTCCCTCCCTCCCACATGGCCCTCCATCACCTTGGCTGGATCTATGTGCTGTAATAGGCCTGGCTGGAGATAGCAGGATGGAGGGAGGAGACGAGGAGAGGAGAGGGGGAGGACGGAGGGCTGGAGAGACATATCTTCCTTTAGATCAATCACCACTCAACTCTCCGCCCTTGAACCTCTCTCCGGCACTAATGAAAGAGAGAGAAAGATAGTGGGAGAGAGAGAGAAAAAAAGAGAGAGAGAAGGAGATAGAGAGAGAGAGAGAGAGAGAGAGAGAGAGAGAGAGACAGGAGGGAGCCTAACAGAATGCAACAAACAGCTCGCTTTGTTTTTTGGATCGGGCTGCCTTTACCATTCTTGGCCAATGGTATGTTAATGTGTGGGTGTGTGTGTGCAATTATGTGTCAGGGTGTGTGTGTGCACACCCGTCGACCTGTCAGGTCGCAGCGTCGGCTGGCTTGAGCGATGGCGGGTGTGTCGATACGCTTCATTCTTGACGCCCGCCATAAAACACGGCTGTCTGCCTCAATCGCGCCAATCCATTCTCACCTCCCCTTACCCCGTCTCCCCACTGATCCTTTGCCGAATCCCTGGTGTGTGACTGACAGGTTTGAAAATGTACATGATAACCTTGCCACTGTATAAATAAGGGATGGCATGATGGTATACATAAATGGGTAAACAGTTTTGCATTGACAATGTCAATTCTGGCCTGGCTCAGAGAGTTACGTTTAAGACAGAATATTATAGATGTGGACGTGAGAAGGAGCGCAATCTGATCAATGTGGTAGTTTGGGAGATGGATTTCAGCCGTGCCGTGGAAGGTCTGTCTCTCACTTGTCATTGGGAATCGGGTTTGAGTAAGGATACTGTAGATACGGATGTGATTTGGCTAAAATAAATGTTGGGAGTGGATTTCAGTTGGGAAGACTTCGCTTGACAAAAACACTTGCATCTTTACATGTGATTTGAAGCTGGGATTTTATCCCATCAGTTGTCTTGTTCTCCCGTTTCTTTTCTTTCTCTAGTCCTTTTACTTTGAAATTGTTTGTACTTTTCTTTCAGTGGTTGAGGCAAGGTGGTTGGTGGAAAAGGAACACACTATTAGCAGGGCTTTTAGCAGTGGAACCAGGGCTGCGTCCCAATGGAATCCTATTCAATTACAGTGCATTACTTTTGGCCAGGGCACAAAGAGTTCTCGTCAAACGTAGTGCACCGTGAAAATAATAGGCCGCTCCTTGGGACGCACTCCATGTGGCAGGAAGTGTCATAACACCCAAAGTGGCCTGAAAGGAATGGGACACATTTGATTCTTTGCGCGAGTCCATTGTACAACCAATCCATCAAACACAAATTCACAATGCAGACCCAAAACTTCTGCACATTCGCAGGGGCTCACACGGTCCCTACTACTCTGATATGTTTTTCGATCCAGCTCAAAATCTAAGAAAACTACTCAGTAAAGTCATTTACACCAATACCAGCACTCTCACGGCGTCCCTCGCACTCCCAAACAGCTCTAGATGGGACGGCGGGTAGCCAGGTATTCCCAAACAGGGTACGCGCAATGCCGTTGGGGGTACGCCAAATAAAAAATACACATATTCAAACAGTTCATTTATATTTTCCAACGGGTTACTTTTTTCTTTCACCTGAGTAGCCTCGTTTCACTGCCCCCCCAAAAAATGTAACCATCTAGTGTTCAGCAAAATAACAACACAATGTCAAATACAGGTAGCCTAGTCAAATAATTAACATCCAATCACATTAACCGTAACTCTCTCGCGGGAATTCCACTAACGGTCCCGTACGTAGCCAAACATAGCTGCTTCTCATGTTGGTATCTGTACTGATGGCGCAAAAGCCATGACAGGGAGAAATAGTGGAGTGGTAACGCGCGGCGGGCAAACAATTGCTCCCGACGCCACTTGGGTACACTGCAGCATCCACCCAGAGGCTCTTGCTGCCAAGGGAATGCCTGACAGCTTGAAAGACGTTTTGGACACTACAGTGAAAATGGTTAACTTTTGTTAAAGCAAGGCCCCTGAACTCTCGTGTATTTTCTGAATGTACCGCTTTTAAAACATACAGAAGTGCGCTGGTTATCAAGGGGCAAAGTATTGACAAGTTGAGAGACGAGCTTAAAGTTTTCTTTACTGACCATCATTTTCACTTGTCTGACCGCTTGAAGGATGACGAGTTTCTCACACGACTGGCCTATCTGGGTGATGTTTCTTCTCGCCTGAATGATCTGAATCTAGGATTACAGGGACTCTCTGCAACTATATTCAATGTGCGGGACAAAATTGAGGCTATGATTAAGAAGTTGGAGCTATTTTTAACACACAGGTCTTTCCATCATTGTAAGATTTTTTGTGTGCAAATGAACTCAAGCTTACGGACAATGTCAAATGTGATATCAAATCAAATCAAATCAAATCAAATTTTATTTGTCACATACACATGGTTAGCAGATGTTAATGCGAGTGTAGCGAAATGCTTGTGCTTCTAGTTCCGACCATGCAGTAGTATCTAACAAGTAATCTAACAAATTCACAACAACTACCTTATACACACAAGAGTAAAGGAATGAATACTGTGTATGTACATATAAATATATGGATGAGCGATGGCTGACCAGCATAGGCAAGATGCAGTAGATGGTATGGAGTACAGTATATACACATATATATGAGATGAGTAATGTAGGATATGTAAACATTATATAAATGGCATTGTTTAAAGTGGATTCTAGTGATACATTATTTCATGAACAATTATAATTATTAAAGTGGCTAGAGATTTGGGCGATGAAACGGCATAATAAGATACAGTAGATGGTTTAGAGTACAGTGTATACATTTGATGAGTATGTCGGATACGTGAAAACATTATATACAAAATTGTTTAAAGTGGCTAGTGATACATTTGTTACATCCAATTCCTATGTATAAAGTGGCTAGAGATTTAAGTCAGTATGTTGGCAGCAGCCACTCAATGTTAGTAGCTGTTTAACAGTCTGATGGCCTTGAGGTAAAAGCTGTTTTTCAGTCTCTCGGTCCCAGCTTTGATGCACCTGTACTGACCTCGCTTCTGATGATAGCGGGGTGAACAGGCAGTGGCTCGGGTGGTTGTTGTCCTTGATGATCTTTTTGGCCTTTCTGTGACATCGGGTGGTGTAGGTGTCCTGGAGGGCAGGTAGTTTAACCCCGGTGATGCGTTGTGCAGTCCTCACTACCCTCTGGAACACTTACGGTTGTGGGCAATGGAGCAGTACTGCCGCACCAGGCGGTGATACAGCCGACAGGATGCTCTCGATTGTGCATCTGTAAAAGTTTGTGGATTTTGGTGACAAGCCAAATTTCTTCAGCCTCTGAGGTTGAAGAAGGCGCTGTTGCGCCTTCTTTACCACGCTGTCTGTGTGGGTGGACCAATTCAGTTTGTCAGTGATGTGCATGCCGAGGAACTTAAAACTTTCCACCTTCTCCACTACTGTCCCCTCGATGTGGATAGGGTGCTCCCTCTCCTGTTTCCTGAAGTCCATCATCTCCTTTGTTTTGTTGACATTGGAGTGAGAGGTTATTTTCCTGACACCACACTCCGAGGGCCCTCACCTCCTCTCTGTAGGCCGCCTCGTTGTTGGTAATCAAGCCTACCACTGTAGTGTTCAGCAAACTTTTTCTGATGATTGAGTTGTTATGCGTGCTTGGCCCGCGCAGTCATGGAGGTAAACAGGGAGTACAGGAGAGGGCTGAGAACGCATTTCTGTGGGGCCCCAGTGTTGAGGATCAGCGGGGGTGGAGATGTTGTTTCCTACCCTCACCACCTGGGACCGGCCGTCAGGAAGTCCAGGACCCATTGCACAGGAGCTGGGTCGAGACCCAGGGTCTCGAGCTTAATGACGAGCTTGGAGGGAACTATGGTGTTAAATGCTGAGCTGTAAGTCGATGAACAGCATTCTTACATAAGTATTCCTCTTGTCCAGATGGGTTAGGGCAGTATGCAGTGTGATTGCGATTGCGTCGTCTGTGGACCTATTGGGACGGTAAGCATGGAGTGGGTCCAGAGGTGTCTGGCAGGATGGAGGTGATATGATCCTTTGACTAATCTCTCAAAGCACTTCATGATGACGGAAGTGAGTGCTACGGGCGATAGTCATTTAGCTCAGTCACCTTAGCTTTCTTGGGAACAGGAACAATGGTGGCCCTCTTGAAGCATGTGGGAACAGCAGACTGGGATAGGGACTGATTGAATATGTCCAGAAACACACCAGCCAGCTGGTTCATGACTCTGAGGACAGGGGATGCCATCTGGGCCGGCAGCCTTAAGTAGGGTTAACACATTTAAATGTTTTTCTCACATTGGCTGCGGTG